>APFE031327165.1:127812-138579 GCA_000404065.3 Pinus taeda
CTTTTAAATTTTTGCTTAAGATTGGTTTGAAATTTTATTTTGAAGGAATTCAAAGGGCATAGTAGAGCATTATTATCAGTAACTGATGCCCCAAGGAAAGAAAATACAAACACCTAGGAAGCAATCTAAAAGCTCTAGCATGACTCATGAAGAAGAGGAAGAAATGCTACATGATATATCAAAATTACAAGAACAAGTGTAACAAATATCACTCTCACAAAAGCTAACAGAAGCTAAGATAAATGGCATGGAATCTAAGATAAAAGGAATGGAAGCTAAGATGGATGATTTGAAGATAGATTTGCAGACATATTTAAAGAGAGACATGGTAGATTTGAAGATAGATTTGAAGACAGACATGGCAGATTTGAAGAGAGATTTGACAAATTTTCTACAAGAAATACTTACTAATGGTGAAAAGGTAGTAAAGGAAACTCATGATGTGAAGAAAAGAAATGTTAATCATGATTTCATAGACTCTAATGTGTGATTGAAGACCCACCATATTCCAAAAATCGATATGAGGAAGTTTGATGGCAAGGATCCCGCAACATGGATATTACAGATGGAGCAATTTTTCGATCTCAATAATGCGAAAAACACACAAAAGGTACATATTGCAACTTTATATTTGGAACCAAATCTATTGGCATTATTGCACAGGTTTAGCGCCATGGCACAGGTGTTGTCCTTGATCGCAACTCACTCTAGTGACAGACCACAGTTCAGGCACTCAGAAAGAAGAAAAAGACATATTCACTCTGACGAAGCGGCGTATACATGCGGGTTGAACGTTCCCAAGGCACGTATGCGTATACATGCACTTTCATGCAAGGACAAGCGCATACATGTGGGAGAGAACTTATTTTTGGTCTGTGGTATTTAGTCCTTGGTATTTGAACCCATGGTTTTGGGCCATGGTATCTCGTCTAATGTGTTGATCCCAAGTATTGGGTCCTTGGTATTGATTTGTTATGGTTTTGGGTTGTGGTATTGTGAAAGGCAAGACTATAAAAGAGGAATAAGATCATTGGGAAAAGAGGATCTGAATTATTGAATATCTGAGATCATGCTAGATCTAGAATACTGGTGATTAGGTTATGGTACAGATCTGGTTCTGAATGAAGGAGGACCCTGAGCACAAGAAAAAGGATAAGTTTTATTGATGGGTCAAAATCTTAAGGCTTGAATTGTGAACTGTATGTAGGTTCACTGAAGCTAAGGCGCGTATACATGTAGTTTCTGCAAGTGAAAGTTGCATATACGCAGGTTGGTCTCGACGCAGAAGCATATATACGCAGTTTCTGCAAGTGAAAGAAGTGCATACGCATGTTGGTCTCGATGCAGAAGCGTATGCATGCAGGTTACTGAATAGTGAAGTAGAATATGTCTCTTGAATTATATTCTAGCTGCTTCTGCTGTTTAGCTACAGTGTTTTGGGTTCATAATTGGTGTGTGATTACTGCTACTGTGTTTTGGGTACAACAGTCAGAGAAGTGTTTATTTGATTCAGTTTTGATTGGTGAAAAGGTGATTGGTTGATGCAGAAATTCTTGATGTTTGATTGATGTTATTTGTGGTCCAGTCTGAAAATTTAAGAAACAAGGTCCCTGGAAGAAAGAGAAGGTCGTAGCCTTCTGCAGGTAGCAGCTTGCGTACTAGTATCTCAACTAATACAAGAACTAAGGGGGTTGTAGCTCCCTTCCAGGAGAAGCTGGAAAATGAGATAGGGTTGTAGCTCTCTGCAGGTAGTAGCCTACGTACTGGTAAAGGACTGCACTAGTACATAATCATTGTAAAAAGAATTTTCTAATTAAAAGAAGATAGAGACGAATTGTAGCAGGTGGTTTTCACCCACATTGGATTTCCACCTTATATCTTATGTTCTTGTGTGTGGTTGTCTTCTGCTCTATTTTACTATTCCTGGTAACTGTTTATATGATTCTGTGGCATAAACTAATGATCAACATCTGAAGAATAAAGTAAATTATAAATTTGCATAGTATACGCGGGTTTCCTTATCTGTAGTTGTGTATAAACGCGGGTTCATCTAACTAAAGTAGTGTATATGTTCTAGGTTTGAAAAAGAAAATAATTGACCAGATAATACTGATTCACCCCCCCTCTCAGTATTATTTCCAGCAATTGGTATCAGAGCAGGTCCTTCAGAAGAAGCTTGATCGCTTGAAGGAAGATTTATCATCATGAGCAACTACGAGAGAGAAGCATCGATCAGGCCACCAATTTTTGATTGGACCAACTTTGTCTATTGGAAGGTAAGAGTCACAACCTATCTTCAATTTCTTGGTACAGAAGTCTGGGATATCGTAGATACAGGGTACATTTTTCCATCAGCAACTCCTACAGATCCGGCTGAGAAGAAGCAGTTTGAAACAAATGCAAAGGCTGTCAACACTCTATTAGGATGTCTATCTCAATCAGAATTCATCAAGGTTATGCATTATAAAACCACAAAACAAATATGGGACAAGATCGTGCGAAGCTATGAAGGAGATGAGTAGGTAAAATGAGCAAAACTTCAAACCCTCAGAATTCAGTATGAAAATCTCAGGATTTACAATGATGAAAGTGTGGCTAACTATTTCCTTTGTATAGATGAGATTGTTAATTGTATGAAAATTTTGGGTGAAGGAATAAAAGAGGTTGTTGTAGTTGAAAAGGTTCTAAGATCTTTGTCTCCCAAGTTTGAATCAAAAGTTTCTACAATAGAAGAAAAGGAGAATCTACAAAAAATCACCATGTTGCAGCTACACGGAATTCTAACCGCTTATGAAATGAGGAAAGGGGGACCATAAGATAGAAGAGAAGTCGCATTCAAGGCCTCAGGAAAAGGAGATTCCTATGACTCAGGACATATGTCAGAAGAAGAGGAAGAATCAAATTTTGTTAAGAACCTTCAATGGGGTGCTGGAAGATTCAGAGGTAAGTTACCTTTCAAATGTTTTTCTTGTGGAAGAGTTAGTCACTATGCTGCCAAGTTTCCTCATAAAGATAAGCTTGACAAAGGTAAGGAACCTGTTAGATGGAATAAGAAACAAAATGTAAATAAGAAAAGCTATTACACTCATGAAGACAGTGATGGATTTTCAAATAGTGATGAAGACAAACAAAGTAATTATAGACTTTTAATGGCTTTTGAAGATGATGATTTCATGGATGCTATAGATGAAGAAGGTCTTTATGAAGAAATTTCTAAACTCAAAATTTGTTTAGAAGAGAAAAATATGATTATTCGTACTCTGCAATTCCAACTGGCCGAAAATGAAAAACATCATGAAAACTTAGAAAACTAAAGCTCTTAATCTTAGATTTGTTAAAGGATCTGAAACGTTAGATGAGATTATCAAAGTACAGTGTTCTCCTCTAATCAAGGCAGGTCTGGGATATAATGAATAAGCAACTCAAGCACAAAAACCATCCACCTCCAAAAGTTATCTTGATATAGCAAGAAAAAGTGAGCAAAGGCCCAATAGAGATCACCAGGTAAATCAGGGACAATTTACCTCAAGAGTGAACAAAGACTACCAGGTAAATCAGGGGCAATCTACTTTAAGGATGAACCGAAGCTACAACCAGCCACAGGTAAAACCTTCTCAATTTTCCTCCAGAATGGATGTCAATAGAAACTACAATCACTTGGATGGTAGATTTGATAATCGCAGGAGTTTCTTCAATGGCCAATGTTTCTCCTGTCATAACTTTGGTCGCAAAGCAGCTGAATGTGTTGCCTATAAGATAATCATGACTAGAGAAGCTGAAAAACAAAGAAATATGACTGGAATCATGAAAAGGACCTACAATAAATTTTCTTCTTTTGAAAATGAAATAGAATGTTCTATTTGTAACAACTTCGGTCATGAAGATTCTGAATGCAGGAGCAGGTTTCGACAAACAACTCAGAAGGAACAAGCCTCAAGTGCAAAAACATAGAGAATGAAAGAACCAAAAACAAAAAGATGTGGTATAGCCTTATATGCGGAAGGGCAGGAAAATCAATGGTACATCTATAGAGTATGTTCGAAACATATGACAGGTGATAAAGGAAAACTTCAGTCATATAGTGCCTTGGAGAAGGAGAAGAAGGTCTCATTTGGAAATGACACCCCTGCACTCATAAAAGGTAAAGGTTCTGTTATTTTAAAAGAAAAGGTCAAAGCAGGAAATGTTATGTATGT
The DNA here is from genome assembly GCA_000404065.3 of Pinus taeda. Classification (NCBI taxonomy): domain Eukaryota; kingdom Viridiplantae; phylum Streptophyta; class Pinopsida; order Pinales; family Pinaceae; genus Pinus; species Pinus taeda. The sequence continues at coordinate 132,009 of APFE031327165.1, forward strand.
TGATGGCTTAAAACATAATCTATTAAGTGTTAGTCAGATGTGCGATCAAGGAACAGAGGTAATATTTCGATCAAATGGATGTAGTGTTCATGATCTTGATACAAGAGATACAGTGATCAAAGGCATAAGAACTCCAAATAATTTATACATATTCAAAGAAGGACAACAACAATGCTATCTGAGCAAGAATGATGAACACTGGCTATGGCACCAGAGATTGGGGCATCTAAGCTTCTCATAGATAAGGAAAGCATGCAAATACCAGGCAGTTCGTGGTCTTCCAGACATCAGAATTCCAGACAATACAATATGCAAGTCATGTCAGTTTGGTAAGAAAACCAAAACTAACTTCCCTGAGAAGGAAGGATCAGCTAGTAGGCCACTTGAGCTCGTCCATACTGATGTATGTGGTCCATCAAGGAAAAGGTCACCTCGGGGAGAAGAATACTTTATATTATTCATTGATGACTATTCAAGGATGGTTTGGATAGGACTTATGAAGCACAAAGATAAAGCCTTAAAAAAATTCAAATCCTTCAAATATTTGGTTGAAAATGAATCCGATCACAAAATTAAATGCCTCAGGTCTGATAGAGGTGGGGAGTTTACCTCAAATGAATTTTTCGATTTTTGTGAAGAACATGGAATAAGAAGGGAATTTTCTACAGCCAGGACTCCTCAACAAAATGTAGTAGTGGAAAGGATGAACAGAATGGTTCAACAAATGGCTCGTGCTATGCTTCATGAGTCTAGAACTCCCACAACTTTCTGGGGTGAAGCTGCATTTGTTGCAGTTGTTATTCTCAACAAAACAAATGTCCGGGTGAACAGCACTCAAACCCCTCATGAGCTCTGGTATGGTGAGACTCCTTCAGTAAGATATTTCAAAATTTTTGGAAGCAAATGCTATATCAAAAATACTAATGAACATCTTGGCAAGTTTGAACCTAGAGCAGATGAACACATTCTCCTTGGTTACTCTCCCCACAACAAAGCATACAAGTGTTATAATCAAAGGCTTGGAAAAATTGTTGAAAGTATTGATGTAGTGGTTGATGAAGAAGAAAACACTCCTAGGCAAGTAAGATCTGAAGATTTCGAAGATGATGAGGACTATCCTTCAACATCAAATTAGATTCATGATGAAGAAGAAACCTATGAAGAAGAAATCCATGAGGAGCCTAAGGAACAAATAAGGATAGAAGAGAAGACTCCATCCAGATACGTTCAAAAGAATCATCTAGAAACTCAAATTTTGGGGCAAAAAGAGGCAGGCATACAAACAAGAAGAATAATTGCAAAAGCTTCAAGCTATTTGGCATTACTCTCCTCCATTGAACAAAAAAATGTAAGAGAGGCATGCAAAGATGAATCCTGGGTCAAAGAAATGGATGAAGAAATTGAGCAGATCGAAAAGAATAACACTTGGGAATTGGTTCCTAGACCAAAAGATAAGAATGCCATAGGGACAAAATGGATCTTCAAAAACAAGTTGAATGAAAAATGGGGAAGTAATTAGAAACACGGGCAGACTTGTTTGCAAATGGTATGCACAAAAAGAAGGAATAGACTTTGAAGAAACTTTTGCTCCCGTTGCTAGCCTTGAGGCCATCTAAATGTTCCTTGCTCTTTCTAGCTTTTAGAAGTTCAAATTATTTCAAATGGATGTGAAATCGGCCTTTCTAAATGGAGACTTAGAAGAAGTGTACATTGAGCAGCCAGATGGATTCATCCTTGGTAATGATCCAAATCTTGTATGCAGACTAAAGAAGGCTCTCTATGGTCTGAAACAGGCTCCAAGGTCTTGGTACTATCATCTGGACAAATACCTTCATCAACAAGGTTTTTCAAAAGGATCAGCAGATAGCAATCTTTATAGAAATTGAAAATAACAAATTGCTAATACTTGTTGTGTATGTAGATGATATCATCTTTGGTAGCAATGAAGAAGCTATCAGTCAAAACTTTGCCTTGGTAATGCATAAGGAATTTGAAATGTCTTTGCTTGGAGAACTGATATATTTTCTTGGTTTACAAATCCAACAAAATAAAGGCGGTATCATTTTATCTCAAACCAAGTACCTCAAGCAGATCTTGAAGAAGTATGGCATGGAAGATTTGAAACCAGTATGTACTCATATGGTCAGAGGATGTAGCCTCAGTGCAAATGATGGATCAGCAGCAGTGCATCAACCAACCTATAGATCCATGATTGGAAGTCTACTCTATTTAACAGGTACCCCACCAGACATCATGCATGCAGTGGGAATGGTTGGAATATTTCAGGAAAATCCTAAGGAAACTCATCTTCAGGCAGTAAAGAGAATTTTCAAGTATCTTCAAGGAACTCAAAACTATGGCCTATGGTATCCTAGAGATGCGGATCTCACTCTTCATGCTTATACAGATGCAGATTGGGCTGGAAGCGTGGATGACAGAAAAATCACTAGTGGAGGTGCATTCTTTATGGGTTCCAGATTAGTATCTTGGTTCAACAAGAAAAAAAGTTCTATTGCATTATCTACAACTGAAGCAGAATATGTGGTTGTTGCATCTTGTTGCACCTAACTCCTTTGGATGATGCAAACCTTGCAGGATTATCAAATCACTTGTACTCCACTTATCTCCATCTTATGTGATAATACAAGTGCAATCAGCATTTCAAAGAATCCAGTCATGCATTCAAAGACTAAGCACATACCTGTCAAATATCATTTTCTTCGGGAACAAGTGCTGGAACAAAAAGTCAAGTTGGAGTATGTTCCCTCTAAGGAATAAGTTGCTAATATACTCACAAAACCACTACCCAGGGAAACATTTGAATACCTCAAACAAAAGCTGGGGGTAGTTGATGCTTCATCCTATTGTTAAAACTTGTCAGTTTCAGATAAAAGTTGTTGTACGCAAGTTGGATGAGGAGGATCTACGTACAGACGCAGGTTTATGCAGATACAATCGCATATATGGAGGTTTGACGGATATCAGTAGGGATAGACTCTGGTTAAAGATAGTCTAATATGGGTCTGACAGAGACCATCTGTCACAGGTTTAGGGGGAGAAAATAATCTTCTAATGATGCAATGTTGGCATTACCTTAGAAGCTTTTGGTTCAAGTTCACAACTGTTGTTGGTTTCAGCTAGAACACATGCAGAGGGAGAACAAAAAGAGAACATGGTTGCTGATCTGAATAATGATTTACAGATGTTGCTCATAGTAGTTATTGATGACTTTCATAGTATTTCTCTAGATATTTCGTCTCTATGTCATGTATATCTTCTTTTTATCAAGGTCATGTAACAGCCTATTGTGGTTTCCCCACTATGCCTGCGATGAATGATGTAATTGGTTGTCATATGTAAATTTCTGATGTATCCCCACTTGGTTGGATGGATGATCCCCACTTGGTTGGATGATGGATTTATGTATAGAGTCTTTTGGTAATAGGAAAGTCACTTATGATGTGTAAATCATGGTTCTTTTTAAAGAACATATTTTTGCAGATCTTGCTTACAGTTAGGGGGAGCATGTTCAGCACAGCAGAGATTTCAGCATGTACTAAGGGGGAGCACAACCCTTTGCCCTTGATGACAAAGGGGGAGAATGAATTTGAGGATCTTGGGGTTGCCATCAAGTCCAAAGGGGGAGATTGTTGGCATTATTGCACAAGTTTGGTGCCATGGCACAGGTGTTGTCCTTGATGGCAACTCACTCTGGTGACAGGCCACAATTCAGGCACTCAGAAAGAAGAAAAAGACATATATGTAGGTTTACTTTGACGAAGCCGTGTATACACACGGGTTGAACGTTCCGAAGGCACGTATGCGTATAAACGCACTTTCATGCAAGGGAAAGCACGTACATGTGGGAGAACTTATTTTTGGTTCATGGTATTTAGTCCTTGGTATTTGAACCCATGGTTTTGGGCCATGGTATCTCGTCTAATGTGTTGATCCCAGGTATTGGGTCCTTGGTATTGATTTGTTATGGTTTTGGGCCATAGTATTGTGAAAGGAAAGACTATAAAAGAGGAAGAAGATCATTGGGCAAAGAGGATCTGAATTATTGAATATCTGAGATCATGCTAGATCATGCTAGAATACTGGTAATTGGGTTATGGTGCAGATCTGGATCTGAATGAAGGAGGAACCTGAGCGCAAGAAAAAGGATAAATTTTCTTGATGGGTCAAAATTTTAAGGCTTGAATAGTGATCTGGTCGCAGGTTCAGTGAAGCTAAGGTGCATATACACGCAGTTTCTGCAAGTGAAAGTTGCGTATACGCAGGTTGGTCTTGACGCAGAAGTGTATATATGTAGTTTCTACAAGTGAAAGAAGTGTATGCACGCAGGTTACTGAATAGTGAAGTAGCATATGTCTCTTGAATTATATTCTAGCTACTTCTACTGTTTAGCTACAGTGTTCTGGGTTCATAATTGGTGTGTGATTATTGTTACTGTGTTCTGGGTACAACAGTCAGAGAAGTGTTTATTTGATTCAGTTTTGATTGGTGAAAAGGTGACTGGTTGATGTAGAAATTCTTGATGTTTGATTGATGTTATTTGTGGATCTAGTCTGAAAATTTATGAAACGAGGTCCCTGGAAGAAAGAGAAGGTTGTAGCCTTCTACAGGTAGCAGCCTTTGTACTAGTATCTCAACTAGTACAAGAACTAAGGGGGTTGTAGCTCCCTTCCAGGAGAAGCTGGAAAACAAGAGAGGGTTGTAGCTCTCTGCAAGTAGCAGCCTGCGTACTGGTAAAGGACTACACCAGTACAAAATCATTGTAAAAATAAGTTTCTAATTAAAATAAGATAGAGACGAATTGCAATAGGTGGTTTTCACCCACATTGGGTTTCCACCTTATATCTTGTGTTCTTGTATGTGGTTGTCTTCTGCTCTGTTTTACTATTCCTGGTAACTGTTTATATGATTTCGTGGGATAAATGAATGATCAACATCTGAAGAATAAAGTAAATTATAAGTCTGCATAATATACATGGGTTTCCTTATCTGTAGTTGCGTATATACGCGGGTTCATCTAACTAAAGTAGCGTATATGTTCTGGGTTTGAAAAAGAAAATAATTGACCAGATAATATTGGTTCACCCCCCCTCTTAGTGTTATTTCCAACAAAATCAGTTTGTATGGTATCAATGGCTTTGCTCTCGTAAACAAATTATTACTTGGGCAATTTTTACGAAAGAATTGACAGCACATTATGAGGATACAAAAAGAAACACTTTTTTAGCTAATTGATAAGTCTCAAACAAAAGGGTTCAATAATGGAGCACATTGAGGAGTTCCAAAAATTGAACATAAGGGTAAAAAATATTCCAGAGGAGCATAGGATTGATGTGTTCATAGGGACTTTAAAGGATAATATCCAACATGATATTTGCCTTTGGGAACTTGATTCGTTAGAGAAGGCATTCAAGTTAGCAAGAAAAATGGAAAGAAAAATTATGGCTACCAAGAAGCATACCACTCGCAACAATAAAGATGGAAGTGTTGTTGCTCCTAGTCTTCCACAACCTATAAGGTTGACACCACAACAATTGGAAGAAAAAAGAGAAAAAGGGCTTTGTTACAGTTGTGATAACAAATACACTAAAGGTCATAAATGTGCTGAGAAGAAATTATTCTACATAGATTGCGAAGAGGAAGAAGAAAAGGAGTAATAAAGGTCAAAAGAAGAGGATATACGCCAGGAACAAACCCTAGATAAAGAAAAAATGAATTCGACCATATCTTATAATGCATTAGCGGGAATTACCACTCCTCAAACCATCAAGATAGAAGGACAAATCAAGAAGAAAAAGGTAATATTGTTGATGGATTCAGGAAGTACCCGCAATTTTATTCATTGTAAGGTAGCAAAGGAATTGAATTGCTTCTTATATCCAACACCATAGTGTCAAGTCATGGTTGCAAATGGAGGAACAATGAATTGCTCTGGAAAGTGTCATAATATCAAGCTATTGATGGGAGAATATGTATTGACTAGCCTAATGCTTTCCATTCCAATGGGAGGTGTTGATGTTGTACTAGGAGTCCAATGGCTACAATTCTTGGGTACAATAGCTTTTAATTTTCAAGAACTTTTCATGAAATTTTTTGTGGAAGGAAAGGAAGTTGAATTAAGGGGTATTGCAGGGAAACCAAGAAATATAATCAGCTCTAACGGTATGACAAAGCTTCTAAAAAAGGAACAAAGGGGTTTAATTGCACAATTATGTTCGCTAGATGTTTCCACATTGCAATCATGTATTTCTCCAGATCTCCAAAAAGTCTTGGAAAATCATTCCAAGGTATTTGAGACTCCCAAAGGCCTCCCACCTATTCGTGATCATGATCATGTTATTCATTTGATTCCAGGAAGTGTTCCTCCAAACATCAGGCCATACAGATATCCCTATGCCCAAAAGAGTGAAATTGAACGTATGGTTGGAGAAATGCTAGAGGCTGGGATAATTCAACCAAGTCAAAGTTATTTCTCTGCTCCAGTAGTATTAGTGCACAAGAAGGATGGATCATGGTGCATGTGTCTGGATTATAGGGAGCTCAACAAGCTCAC
>APFE031327165.1:139712-158630 GCA_000404065.3 Pinus taeda
AGAAGCAACAAAGGCCTTCGAACATCTTAAAGAGGCAATGTGCCAAGCACCTGTCTTAGCTACACCGAACTTCACAAAAAACCTTTATTGTGGAATGTGATGCTTCAGGAAATGGAATTGGTGTTGTTTTAATGCAAGATGAAAGACCCATTGCTTTTGAAAGTCGTCCAATCAGGGAAAGTTTTTACACAAAGCTATTTATGAGAAGGAAATGTTGGCAATACTCCATGCACTTAAGAAATGGTGACCCTACCTAATGGGAAGAAACTTCAAGGTAAAAATGGATCATGATAGCCTTAAATACTTTTTAGAACAAATATTATCCTCTGAAGAGCAACAAAAGTCGGTCACAAAGATGTTGGGTTATGACTTTGAAATCATCTACAAAAAAGGGAAGCAAAACATGGTGGTAGATGCACTTTGAAGAAAGGATGAGGATGTGGAAGCATTGCTGTGTGCCATTTCTATTATCCAATGAGATTGGATAAATGAAGCAAGGGAGGAATGGAAGAATGACGAAGAAGTGTGGGCACTTATTCGAAAGTTACAACAAGATTTCAGTACATCTGATACATTTAGCTGGCAAAATGATTCCTTATGGTACAAAGATCGCTTATACCTCTGTAAGAATTCCGAACTAAAACAAAATATTCTTATGGAATTGCACACTTCTCCCTTAGGAGGGCACTCAGGATTTTTAAAATCTTACCACAGGGTTAAGAAGGAATTTGGGATGGCCTTAAATCAGATATTCAAAAATTTGTGACAGAATGTTTGGTTTTCCAACAAAATAAAGTTGAAACAATTAAGACATCGGGTCTATTACAACCTTTATCCATTCCAAGCCAATGTTAGGAGGAGGTTTCAATGGATTTTATCACAGGTTTACCCAAGTCCGAGGTAAAGAATGTCATCATGGTGGTAGTTGACAGACTTACCAAGTATGAACACTTTTGTGCATTATCACATCCATTTAAAGCCAGTACAGTTTCTACTGCATTTATGGAAACAATTCAAAAGCTACATGGAAACCCAAAGATTATTGCAAGTAACAGAGATCCCATTTTCACTGGAAATTTTTGGACATAATTATTTTCTTGTCTTGGTACTCAGTTAGCTCATAGCTCATCTTATCATCCTCAATTTGATGGGAAAACTGAGATAGTAAACAAATGTTTGGAAGGATATCTTCATTTCTCTGTATCTAATAAATAGACACAATGGGTCAAATGGTTACCTCTGGCTGAATGGTGGTATAAAACTTCCTTCCATACAACAACAAAAATGACCCCATTTATGGCACTTTATGATATCAGCCACCATTTTTCACATCATATTTAAGAGAAAATTCTAAGTTTCAAGCAGTGGAACATCACATCGAACATCAACAACAAGTCCTCCAACTCTTAAAGGATAACCTTGTGTTGGCACATAATATAATGAAACAACATGCAGATCAACATCGCAGTGAAAGAAGTTTTGATGCGGGTGATTGGGTATTCCTACAACTACAACCATATAAGAAAATGTCGCTCAAGTAAGCTAAAAAGGATATTAAATTATCACCAAAGTATTATGGTCCATACAAGGTGTTGCAAAAGATTGTTACTATGGCATACAAATTGGAGCTTCCTGTAACTTCTCGATTGCACCCAGTTTTCCATGTTTCATGTTTAAACAAGGTTGTAAGCAACAAGCTCCCAGTTCAAACAATATTGCCAAAACTTGACGAGGAAGGAAAAATTATATTGGAACTGGAAGCAGTCACAGAAACAAGAACTCGATAGCTACTAAATCGATCAATTTCGGAGTATCTTATCAAGTGGAAGAACTTATCCACTGAAGATTCCACATGGGAGGATGATAATTTTATACAGAAGCATCTAGAACTACTCAAGCATTGAGGAAAACACTTTTTTGTAGGAGAGGGGCATGTTGGGTCATTATAATACTAGTGATTACCCCATTACTATTGTAGTTGCATCCCTTATTAATATTGTTGTGCCCCTATTATCCCCATATTATTATTACTGTGCCCCATAAAATCCCTCTATTGTTATTCTTGTGGCTTTATATCGTTATTGTTAGGTCAGCTGGGTTATATTGTGACTCCTTAGACTCCTATATATAGAAACGAGGTTTTGTCATTTGAATCATCCAAGAATTGTTCATTTGTGCAATGTAAAGGAGGTTGCCCCCTTGAAGAGGCTAAATTCTAAGGCGTTGATATATATTTTCTCTCTTTTCTTGCGCTGGTTTCATAACAATATTGTTGGAACAATTATAAAAATGTTGAATGATCGAGATTTGCTTAGGTTCTTGTGGGCATAAGCATGAAACGCTGCAATATTTCTACAGAACAAAAGCACACACAAGGTGCTTGGATGAGCTTCACTAGAGGAGGTCTTCACAGGGAAGAAGCGTGATGTGTCACTGTTTTGAATCTTTGGCACAAAGGTCTATTATCGTGTGTCCAAAGGTAATAGGAAGAAGTTGGATGACACATCAAAGAAATGTATCTTTGTGGAGTATAGTGAGATATCTATGGCATATAGGGTGTATCTTCCATGATCCAAGACAACAATTGTTAAAATAAATGTGAGATCCCAGGAGGATCAAGATTTGAGAGTTTCCTTAGAGCGTGATCAAATTGCAGTATCTAAGGAGGAGCTACTCACTCTCAAATAGGAGGTACAACACCTAAAAGTCAACCATGGGCATAGTTAAGTGGCAAGAGGGTAGCACAACAGGATGAGTACAAACCAAGTCAAGAGGACATAAATTAGCCAGATCTAGCCACCACAAGGAGGAAGAAGGCCAAGTCGGTCGAGAGGCTGATCCAGGAGGCTCAAAGGAAAATCGAGGCTGCTAGCACCATATTTAGGTAGAGTAAATAGCCACAGAGGTACAAATTTTATATGACACTGATGACAGAGTTGGTGGACACTAAGCCTTCTTCTTATGAGGAGGCAGCTTCTCAACAAGTTTGGAAAGATGCCATGGTGGAGGAGTATTCCTCTATCATGAAGAATGATGTTTGGGAGGTTGTTCCAGGAACTTAGGGGAAAACCATAGTTGGATCTATATGGGTGTACAAGTTGAAACATGGAGCAGATGGGAGTGTGGATAAGTTTGAGGCCAAGTTTGTGGCCAAAGGATTCTCATAGATTAAGTGCATAGACTGTGAGGATATCTTTTCTCCAGTAGCATAGTATTCATCCATCATGATTATTCTATCACTTGCAACATAGATGAGGTGGAAGATCCACTATATGGACATGAAGACATCATTCCTGGATGGAGTTGTTGAGGAGGAGATCTATATAGAGCAGCCAGAGGGGTTTGATCAGTTCAATAGAGAAACATTTGTGCAGGCTAGAGAGAGCTATTTATGGGCTCAAGTAATCTTTGAGAGCATGGTACACTCAGATTGATAGTGACCTTTGAGGATTTGGCTTCACCAAGAAAGAGGTAGATGCCAACCTATACTACATCATGGTTGGAGGGCTTCTGCTCATTCTAGTTTTCTTTGTCGACAATCTTATATTGAAAAGAGATGAGAGATTGATCTAAGATTTCAAGTAGGACCTTGCAAAGGAGTTTGAGATGAAGGATATGGGGCTTGTGCATTATTTCCTTGGCATGGAGGTCTAGTAGGGTGATGGTGAGATCTTTGTGGGATAATGCAAATACACAATAGAGTTTCTTTAGAAATTTCATATGCAATATTGAAATCCCATGGCCACACCTCTAGTCACAAACTCGAGGAAAGTGGGTGCTACTACAACATAGCAAGTGGATATTTGAGTATACAGGTAACTCAGTGGACCATTGATGTACTTGGTCAACACATGACTTGATATTTGTTTTGTAGTTAACCAGTTAAGTTAGTTCATGTTTAAACTAACCAGAGTGCATAGGGTTACTGCAAAGCATGTCTTGAGATATCTCAGAGGCACAAGAGACTATGGATTGTGGTACAAATAAGTTGATTGAGTAAGGTTTGAGGGCTTCATTGATGTAGATTAGGTAGGGAGCTCCACAGATAGGAAGAGTACTTCAGGTGGCATCTTTAGCATTGGGTTAGCTACATTTTCTTAGTACAACAAGAAGCAGAGATCAGTTGCACTCAATTCAATAGAGGTTGAGTACATGGTTGCTAGTTAGGTAGCTTGCAAGGCTATTTGGATGAGGAAATTACTTGTGGGACATTTTAGACATAGGATGGAGACTACCATGATACATTGTGATAATCAGAGTTACATTAAACTCTCCAAGATTCCAATCTTTCATGATCACTCAAATCATATCAAGATCTCATATCATCATCTTAGAGATTGTGTGTAGAAGGGGATAGTCAAGCTATAGTACATTCCAATAGGGGAGTAGACGATAGACATCTTGACGAAGGAATTGGAAATGGGTAGTTTTGTTCGTCACAAATAAAATTTGGGAGTTGTACAAAGTCCCTTCCTCGCTAAGAGGGAGTGTTGAAAAGTAGCGAATGAATGATTCCTTGATATGTGCCTTGATTCAAGGAATCAATTTGGATATCTTCTTCGAAATCTATGAGTTCCAATGATGAGTACAAGTTCAAGAAGTAGTTTGACTAGTGCGAGTTTGTGGAAGATGAGTTATCTATCCTCCAGTGTGAGTTAAATTAGGAACTGAGTGAATAAGTGGAGTTAGCCTCCAAAATTTTAGAAGGATCCAGTGACCTAAAAGTGTCGAATTTTGTTAACTCAAAAAGCTCAAGTTCAACTCCTAATTTAGTAAATTCACTAACAATAGCCTAATCAAAAAGCTTATAAGGATATTAAAGGCACAAAAATAATCAATCAATTCTTGAGAACAAGTTTGTGAGAAAGAGAGCTTGTGGAGGAATGGGATAAGTATTCCTTGTACAAATTATTGAGGAAGGAAATTTTCTCTTTGGAGTGCACATAGAAGTAGGGTAAATCCCTATTTAATAGGAGCTTAGCCAATGATATGAAATAGCAGATTATTTCCTAAATTTTTGTATTGGAAAATTAGAGCCTCTAGTGCCTATAGGAGAAGTAAGTAGGCCAACTATCAGGAAGAAGTTTGAGGCCTAGGACAGGCAAGAAAATTCTTATATTTTCATATTAGAACCAGCTTGTATGTGGGTCAGATCCGTTTCTTAATTTTATTTAATAAAATTATGAACAAAGAAATATACACAATAAAACACACAATGTTTCCCTAGAAACATTGTGTGTTTTATTGTGTATATTTTATGAAATTATTTTTGTTCTACTCCATTGCTATTTGGTAGAGAAATTATGTGTCTACATGAAAGACAATTTTTTTCAAATTGTTCATAAAAGTAGTTAAGAATTCCTTGGAAAATCTACAGTGAATGCCACATTAAACAAATAAATAAATATGATAAACTACCAAGAAAATGAATCCAATGTGATATATTGGTTAAAGAGGGTATATCTTTATCCCTGAAACAAAGTCATTTATTTGGATAGTTCTAAAATGTATTGATACTTTACAAGAAATATCTTTGTTTGAAATAACCTAGAGTGGGAATGTTTTCTCGATTTCATGCCAAAAGACTCAAGGGTGCCTATTTGATGAAAGGGTAGCAAGTTCAAAATCCTATCAGTTATGTTCCAGATTTCTTTGTAGCATATGTTTGTAGAAATGTGACCCCATGAGTTAGTAGCTGTCCATGCCATGTCATCAACATTGATTGATATGATAATAGGTAGGGATTACTTAAAAAGGTTTGGTAGATTAACAACAAATTTTTGAAAAGTTGACTTTGGTGAAACTTCACAGGTCTATCGGTGCCATCCCAAAAATTGTCAATGGAATGTATAAGGACTGACATAGTTTTTTTTTCAAAACTGAGATAATGTAATTTTCACATTTCTATATTGACACAATGGTTACTGTAGTTATATTTTGGTTATCCTAGTAATATTCAAATGCATTTGGTTTCAAAATACAATATTAAAAACTTACTACTATAGAGAAGCTTTAACAAACAAGTAACCCAAAAAAATAAGTACAGAAAAGAAAAAAACCACAAATAGCATCACATGTGAGAAATAAACCTCTACTGCATCTAGCAAGTGCCCTTCATCTTTGTACAAAACTCCACAATGCGTAAGAGTACAAGAATTTTGTGGATAAAGAGCAAGAGCTTCTACAAAGCATTCAAATGTCTTCGGAATGAGACCTTGTATTTGGAGACAAATTCCATTTCCAATGTGAGCTTCGACAATGATAGGCTCCATTTATAGAAAACAATTCATAGAGACCAAGTGCATCCGCAAACTTATTCCTCGATTATAGTATATTAACATATGACAATGCATCCTTTCCTTGAACCTTCTTAGCTACGAGGATGAAGGGGAGGAGATAGGAAGAAGAGAAGAAGTAGAAGTAGGGATGGTACTAGAAGTGCTACTCATTGAGTGACGGCTGACTGAATAATGACTCACTAATCCATCGACATTCGAAGGTAATTGCTAATTTGAGTGCTCATTGTTGCCTACAACATCCCCACTCTCTTCCAACATTCAAATACTATCTGAGACTGAGTGAATTGAGGTTATGTCCTTGCCATAGCTGGACCCATTCCACTCTTCAGAGCCTTCAACACCCCTAATATACTCATCCACTTCACAACCTTGCGTTACCAAAATGAAAACACATGAGCATGGTTACAAACTTATTTCTAAAATTCAATCATATAGTAACCCCACTAAACGCCATTAACAACAATTCCAACAATGGATTAAATCCTCTGGGAACCTGGTGAAAGAATTATTAGAACACACCCCATTAAAAATAAAGTCTAATCAAAATCTAACAAATGCATCTAGAATTCAGGATTCAACCATTGAGATTGTTAACTTACCGTCTAGCAGCACAGAGTCCAATTGACTACTTGTCCAACTATTGAACAACAACAGAACAAACTTTGAAACCATGAAATGTTAAAGTCCGACCAAATTAAAAAATATGCAGAGGGAAATATAAAAGAAAAAAGAAAAGCCTAAATCAAAAAATATCAAAGAGGGAAACAAAGCTAGATCTGTAAACTATTTCCCACCAAATTAATAAATTCGCAAAGGAAATATAAAATAAGAAACTATTCCCCACCAAATTAATAAATTAATAAATGGCTAGAGGGAAATATAAAACCAAAAAGAAAAGTGATAAAAAAAATTCAAGAGGAAAGTCTTAACTGGGTGACAAATGTGTAATGCGTAATAGGTACTTCTAAATATAAGTCTTTATTTTTTCAAGTCATTTTTCTAAATATTTTTCTTTGAAAAGGGTGTCATTTTCTAGTCCTTTACTTCAACGAGGGTTGTATAGGTAGTTAGAAGGAAGTGATCACTCACATCAGATTTTTTTTAATAGTTTTTCTATTTTTTGTTCACTTTTTTCTATATTTTAATGTTTTTATTGACTTACGAAAAAATTAAAAATTCCTATATTGTAGTCAAAAAAATCTCCCTAAAATGAAATGACTAAAAAACAAAAGACTAATAGATGTTGATATAGAGGCATGGAAATAAATTCTTAGATAATTACAAGAGGAAAAGATTACAAGTGAGAGTGGACCTTAAGATACTAGTATGCATGGTGGAAGATTTATATCCCTTGCATCTTGTAAATTGTTAATTTCATATAACTAGATGAAACTATTTGATTAGTTTAATTTTATTTTATTATGTTCTTTCAAATTGTGAAAATGGACCACTTCCCTATGTTCAAGTCTTTATTCTACATTAATACACATCTCTTCTCATTTTATGTATACTTATATATTCAATTGTAAAAATTTTAATTAGGGTGAAAATGTGGTGGTGGTGATAGTCGTTAAGAAGAATCATTGAGGTTAATCATTTTATTACAATGATGGACAACTTCTATGTTGGTTTAGTAGTGTCTTTTTTTGTTTTTTAAGATTCGAACATATGACCTTTTAAAGTCAATATGAGTCTACAGAACGTTGGAGATCAACTACAAAGTTAGCATATCAAAAAAATAAGTGTTTAAGGAAGTATAATCTTTCAGCCAATCTATAACACCCTTTGAATCCACTATCACTTGTAAGTTTAGATTGTTAAACTGAGACAACTAAAATGACTAACATACACAGCTAAACCATATTATTATAATTCTTGTTAACTAATCATATTTTTGTTCATTGACTAAATTAATCATTCATGTTAGTCATTTTTAGTTTTATTACTTATTATCTAGTCATATATTTTTAACCTTTGACTAAATTATTCATTTATGTAGTAATTTGTAGTTGGGTCATTTAATTTTTTATCATTTTAGTAGTAGTTCACTTGGAAAATTTATAGTGATTAACTTTTTTAGTCACATGGTCACTAATTTCTCATTTTTCTACTAGTGAACCCTATGGTTTGTGTTGAATTTATAGGTGAAGAGGAGGAGGTTTGAGATCCTCTTCTCAAGGGATGAGATACTCAAAAGGAGGGATTAGGGTTTCAAAAAGAGAGGGAGTTTGCTCCATGAACTAAGGGATGAGGCCCAAGTATGTAGAGGCTCGAAGCTTTTAGTTGGGAAATAGTCCTTCACTTACGTTAAGTGATTTGTGTAGTTCATAGTGGAAGACAAAGCACAAATTTGTGCTGCCCACAATGGCAAAATATGCAGTTGCATAGAAATTTCTTAAAAGTGGGGTTTTGGACCATGTAATCTAGAATTATTGTTATATTTGGGATTGTTTTGCTTCTAACATTGAGGGAAATGCTTGGAACACTTCAATGGATAACAAAATATCTAGATTGGTGGTCATTTTCCTAATGGTGACAAAATGATGTGTAACAAATTTCCCCCTAAGGTGCAAAGTCAAAAAATATGTTTAAGGACTGAAAAGATTTATCATAACAAATTTCAGATTATAGACCATGGTTGGAGACATGAAACAATCAATCAAGGGTTATAATACAATATATTCATATAATCATCATTGAGGTAGGCATTCACATACTTAGAGCAAAAGTAGCTCAAGGAATACGTATGGAAATGCACAAAGATACCTATCAATAATGGACACAATATGGATGTAGTCATCAAGTATGGATTCATCTTTACAATCACGAATATTTTAAGCTCCATGCAGCTAGGATGGATGAAACTATATCTAGGGTCTTTGTCTTCATCTCTATTGATCTGTACTATGAATCTATTCATGCGATTGAATGCTTCAAAGTCAAACATGGTAGAAACGACCTGATTGCTGGTCAATGACGTAAACTATTAACAGGTGCGATAGAAACCACCAATAATGAAAATGGTTCTCAAGGTACACTAGTACAATCTATGAAGTGTGAAAATATGTCTTGAAGTAAAAAACTCATATAATTATTTGATCGAAGGTCAATGATGAGAACATGTTGTTGAAGGAAAGAAGCCTGCCATTAAGGCATGTGGGCTCCAAGGTACTTTCAATGAGGTATGATGAAATGAGACAAATGGATTTCCCAACCTAAGAACAAAGGTGATGGTCTGTCATGTTCAAGAGTAACATAATACCTTTTGTAATACAAAAAAAATGTTTTTTCCCAATTCCCGCCGCCACCATTATTGACAAATACCTCTCTATTTTGTGCAACCTTGAGGAGGATAACATATTATTGTTATGTAAGCTCATCCTTTAGGTGGTTCCTCCAAACTATTTTTAATGAACACTAGGAAGGAGTGGTTCGGTCTCGTCATGATGGACAAGTCCTGCATTTTTTATATTTTACGAGTCCAATGGAGGAGTAACTCGATTTTGTTTTCATATTTAAAGTGTTTGGAATAGACAAAAACAAAACTCATTCAGTTATTTCAACGTAAAATTTTAATGAGCCCGGAGAAAGCTAAGATTGGGGTTTTTCAGTTTTAAGGAGTAAGGAGAAAAACACAAGTAAACTCCAAATGTCCCTTTTCGTAAATTTAGTCTTTCAAGCCCAGAAAAAGGGTAAAATAATGAAGGAGAGAGCTCTTTTGACCATGATTAGTCAAAGTATACTTTTTTCATAAATATTCCACATAATCCATAAAAAGGGGTCAACTTATATCAAGCAGACGTTTTTTCATTTTCTTTAATGAATTTGAAACAAATAAACATACTTGGCAATATTTTCACATTTCGAGAGTCAGAAAAGAGATTAAATGTAACTCCAATATTTCACTTTTTCATAATTTTTAAGAGCCCGAAAAAGTGATAAAACTTTACTCTCACCAAAATGATCTATTTTCATAATTAAGCATGTGAACTGCACATTCAAACTTGAAAATCATCATAACTGCTTGAAAAATAGTAATAATAGTAAAACATTGAATTTTTAGAAGCTAAAGGCAAACAAATATTATTTGAATAGGCCTAATTTTCTTATAAAAGTAAAAAAGTAAAAATATTTTACCATTTGTGCTTTTACCATTGAGATCTTGTTAGAAGTGCATTTTCAACCAAAACTTCAGAAGTGGATTGTGATCAAACTAGTGGACCATTTCACAAACCGTTTTCTCTAGTTAAGAGGTCATTCCATTCTCTTCATTTTAATAGATTTTATTTTGCATTTCATAGGAAATTTAATTTTTTTTAGGGGTATTTATTAATTAAAATTTCTCCCTTAGTGTGCGCAGTTTCTCCTCACTGAGACTACACAACCTGACTCTTTTTCATTGCTAGAAAATGCAATTCACACAATTTTCCTGAAGAAAACTACAAAAAAATTATTTTTCCCTAATAGGGGTTGCATAAGGCATTGAGGGTTTTGAAAAAATAATAAAAATGCCCAAGAATTTTGCAAAACCTTTCGCATTATTTTTATAATCAATCTTCATTGTTGTTTTCAAGCTTTTGAAGTTAGAAAATGGAATTGGAGAGAGAGAGAGATAACTTGAATCTCAAGATGTAGAGTCTTTAAACGACCCAACAACATTGCATGCTTTGAGAATTTGTGGATTGTACAAATTTTTTATGATTATGATAATGAAAGCTCAGGTGGATTTGTGACATGGTTGGTGAGATCTTGAAATGTCCAAGGAAAATGATTTCAAATTGGAGACTAAAGACTCCCATAGATGTAGATGACATTTATTTCTTGATTGAGCTTCCATGCCATGGGACTAATATTTCATTGTTTTGAAATATACTAGGTGGTGGAACAACAAAATATTATTTAGCCACGCATTGTTTCCCTAGGTCCTAACACAAAAATGGAAGGATTGATATTAACACCATTGAGAGACTTCCATTGAGGACCATCGAATTTACTAGTGTGTGACTGCTTAAAAGTGTTGCACTCCATTTGGTTACTAAAGCCCAAAGGTAGATCTCACTGGAGTGTTTACAACTTACCTTTTTTAATTGGTGTGAAGGAGTTGTTGCCAACATCAAAGGGAAACTCACTAGAGAAAAAATAAGCAAACTAAATAACTCTTGATATGACGCTATATTTATTTCATTTTCTCTAGACATGGTTCCTCTTCTTTTACCATAGGTGTCTATGGATATGGGAGGACTATGAGATCCTCCCATATTATAATGCATTTGATTGATGGCTCACCACGGAGGTGGTGATGGTCCAATTGTGAGGTATACTCCTTTCTTCATATGGATGGAACACCACATTATCATGATTGAATGTTTCCCATGTGTGAGCATGGACTATACTGATGATCTAGATATCCTACTCCCTCAATGAATGCAGTGGATTCACGCAATTAAAAGATCTCATTTTTTTGTTTTATGTTCTTAAGAAAAAAAAAATTGTTTTTGACAACCAAAACTAATCATCTAAAACAATTATATATACGTTGGCCCAATTAGATGAGAAATGATGTGTCGATTTCATAGACATGGAGAGTAACCAACAACTCCCATGGCACAGAAAACTGAGGTAGTAAAAGCTTTATCCGAGCTTGAGCATAATATAGAGAGGTTGACTCTAGATAGGATTGATGATTTACCTCTTGATTACCAGAGGCATACCATGTGAGTACCTAGGCCGATCAATCATTTGTTACGATGAGGCTCACGGTATATTATGTTACTATGCTCATCATGATTAGTTGCTAGTCATAGGGATATATTTTGTTTTTTCATCTATCGGTATGTTCAGATAATAAACACCTTGGGGCCTCAAATGTCTTGGCTGAAATAATTGTAAACCTGAAATTTTTACAAACATTTTAACTAATGAAATCCACTTATATTTTCTCAACTTATTTTTTACAATGTGTGAATGACTATTGTTTTTATTTTTACAAATGTTGCAAATGTTGATTTAACACATAATTAGCCAATGCATCAGTTAATGTGTTTAAATGTCTTGGAATGCGTTGGTATTCAATGTAATTAAATTCTCTCTCCAAGAGACAGAACCACAAAAACATCCTTAACATTCTAGAACTTCGTACTGAAAAAAAATTATTTAAATGTAATACTATGAGTTGAGAATCTAACCTAATGATTAAACGATGAGTACCAAATGAAATGGAGTTCGATAATAGTTCAATAACTTCACTATATTCTGCAATATTATTCATTGTTTGACCAAGGCATATTCCATGAAGACTTACTAACTCATCAGTGAGTGAATAAATGTCTGAAGTTGCAAAAGACAAATTTTGAGTACTAAGACTAGCACCATTAGCATAGCCAATGTATGTTTTAGGGAGTGTCGACATCTGCAAATCAAGTGTAACAAAATATAAGCAAGAGAAGTAGAAGAAGAATGTAAAATATGCAAAATATCGACACACAAAAATATAAGACAACCATTTACAATGTACCCATGCAAAGGAACATGCCCCTCGAGATTCATTTGATGTGCCTAATTAAACAACACGTTACTAATTACAAAGATGAAATGAAGGTTCATTAATAAGATCAGATTAAAGACTTGTTTTAGAGGAGGGTTTGTTTCATTTTTTAACGAAATTGAGACAAAACTATGTTACGAATTTCATAGATTGGTTTCATTTTTATGTGGGCTTGAAATAAAAATTACTATGCTTAGACTTTGTTTCATTTTTAGAGAGGTTGACATAGTAAAGAACCAACCTCATGGAAACTTGATCACAGATTCCAAATGGAAGAAACACATGTCAAGGGACATAAATGAACATTTAGGGATTTTAGATGACTTGTAGTCAAATCAAGATTAACGAACAAAATCTCATCAATAGTAACAATGTTTCCATTGTGAGGGAAATACATCACTCGAAAGATTGTGAAAAGGAAAATTTCATGGCATAGACATAATATTGCCCAAGGAGAAAATTGAAATCCAAGGCACCTTGGACTACCATAAGATTGATACATATAATTTTCCTTCTAGAGTAATAGTTGAATTAAAAATGGTCCCTAAAGGTTCGCTAATGGTTATGTTAGAAGCTAAATAATTCTATGTAATAGGCACAAGCTGAGGGGAACCCAAATCATTCCAAGAAGTTGAAGACAAAATACTAATAGAAGCACCTTCGTCAATGTTTGCGTGACACACATTCTTACCATAGAACTTCATAATGATTTGGAAAGGGATGGAAGAAGGAAGAAAAGGCTTTTTCAGTCTACTCTAATCAAAAGAAATGACCTCAGTACTTGTAGGGGGTTCAATGGAAGTAGTTGAAATGGCCCCATGTGTAGAAGAATCTAAATTAACAAGAAGAACTTGAGTAGTATAAATTTCACTTTCTAAAAAGAGAGTGAGATTGACTGAATGTGGAATTGAGTTGACCACTTGATCAACCAATGGTCCATCAACTCTAGTGATATGTGTTTCCCTCTCCAATAGAAGAGTGGGGTTGAATTTACGAGGAATTGAATCAATCACCCTTTCAACTGATGGTAGGTTGGGAGAAAGTATACGGTAACTAGTTGGAAGTTGTTGTTGATAGACAATAAGATTTTCCAAAAATTTTGAGGCTTCATCTCTATTCTGGAAAATATGAGTTTGATGAATCCCTTCCCATAACCCATAAGGTAACCTAAATTTACCCTTTTTCCCAGGGACCTGACAATCACTAGTCGATGGAAGTTGATGATAATTATTAGACCACACTTCTATCACCTTTAGAATACCATGACAATAAAAAATATGATGGTCACCCTTACAAATTTTTCCAAGGGAATTTTGTCTTGTGATGCACTTTGGATGGTTCCTAAACATTTTCCATACTCAGAGCAATAGTTGGTTGGTTGAATTATTTCTTACCTTTCTTTATCTTTCTCCTCTTCTTCCCTTTTTTCTTCATCTTAGTCACTTGGTTACTAGCATCAAGGCTTTTACCAAGTGAATAAGAAGAAAGGGAGGGAGACATTTTGGGTGAAGAAGGTAAAGGCTTAACAAATGATTGGTGTTGTTGATATGGAGAACTTGGTTGAGGTGTAATAGTTTGGGTATTTGGGACTAAAGAAGTGGAAAACAACCACACCGGTAAACCTATCATGAATCTAGGAAGTGACAAAATAGCCATATATGGAGGACCAAAATTTTCAAGGATAAGAAAGGGACTAGGATTTCCATTAAAATGGATTCCTTGATCGGTAAATTCCAACATTATTTCCATTAGATTCAACTTGAATAAATTTATTAATAATTTAAAATAATATTAACAATTCAAATTCACAATCCACACCTAAATTCCGAAAAAGGTAAAAACAAGCCTAATAACATCCGCTAATAAATCTAAGGAATCAGACCATAGAAAGAACCTTTTCATGGTGAAATGACTAGTTGGTGATGAAATGTAAAATTGCAAAGACCAACGTCAAAAGTGCATAGAGATAGAGTAGGTGGAATTAGTTATGTTGATAATGTGCTTAATTTCCACAATCTGATGTAAGTAGCTTCACTTATGCCATCTCAAGTGAAGAATACCCTCCAAAAAGGTCCAAGTGAGTCTAATCAGCGTCTGCTCCAGTTATAGCAGAGACTTCCCCCTCACCATCACCTTGGGTAAAAACCCTAAGAGAATTGTCTATAAGGTTACCACATACAATAATTTAACTTGGGGGGACATTCGCAGATCAAACATACATGCAAGGGAAGGGTAACAAATCTCAATATCCTTGATTGGTAAATTCAAACATTGTTTCCATTAGATTCAACTTAAATAAATTTTATTATAATTTAAAAATAATATTAACAGTTAATATTAAGGTAAAACCAAGCCTAGTAAACATCCACTAATAAATCTAAGGAATCAGACCACACAAAGAACCTTTTGATGGTGAAATCATTAGTTGGTGATGAAACCCAATGTTGCAAAGATCGACGTGAAAGGTGCATAGAGATATAGTCGGTGGAATCAATTATGTTGATAACCTTCTTAATTTCCACGATCTAATGCAAGTAGCTTCACTTATGCCATCTCAAGTGAATACTACCCTCCAAAAAGGTCCAAGTGAGTCTAGTCAGTGTCTACTCCAGTTATAGTAGAGACTTCCCCCTTGCCATCACCTTGGGTAAAAACCCTAAGAGAATGGTCTCTAAGGTTACCACATACAATAAATTAACCTGGGGGGACATTTGCAGATCGAACATACATGCAAGGGAAGGGTAACAAATCTCAATATCCTTGAAGGTTCCTCAACACGGTTAATCTAAGGTTTATCCTTCAAGTGAGTCCCAAGCACCTTTCGACATCATTTTTAATGCATGAAAATCATGCTACTATAACCAATGAAGTGGGGTTGATCACTTCACTAGGTTTGGTATGATCTCATGCTTAACTCCCTTGTAACAAGACCTTCCTAGAGTCAAACTATAATAAATAGATTTACTCCTTACCGCAAGATTCTATTGTTCGTTTGCAGCTTTGGAATGTTAACTCACTTTCTTATTATAAAGACCTAAAATATGATGTAACATAGGTGTAATGAGCCCTAAAATTCTAACACAGTTTATTAGTGTTGTTTTTAAACTGTTGTTTACTCAGTAGGTTGATGGATGTGAAACTCGTGGTGTTATAACTTGACTTAAAAACTAAATGCAATCGAATAAGATAATGTAATCTATCCACTTCGATGAATCATAACTAAAGTAAGGAGAGAGGCTTCATTCACTTGTTAAGAAATGAAAGAATCAATGAATCATTTTAAAAATGTAAATCAAAGACAATGAAAAATACAAAATACAAAATACAAAATATCCTTAAAATTCAAGCTAGAAAATGAAAAATTTTAATCTCAACAACTTCTTGTATACCAAAACTCAAATGATTAATTCCTCCTCCAACAAACACAAGCCATAATTTCAATTTGATGTAATGAATTATGAGTCACTGTAATAAGAATATTGTGTTATCTTATAGAAAAGAAAAACAACTATCCACTTCGACAAAAACAATAAAGTCCAAATCACAAGTGCTCATCGTGAAAAACACTAACTTTTTACCAATACTAATGATTCTTTGCAATCATGAAAAAAAGGTACTTAATCTGATATTTTGATAGAAGAAGGACTTAATCAAGCTATCTTAGTAATGACTTATATTTGTTTTGATTAATAAATAATTCACTAGATCAAACCCTGAAACCTAGTTTACAAGACACATAATTTCTCAAGAAATCAGCTCAAAACATCAAATCAAAATAGAATGGACTTTTCTAGAATGTAAATAGATGCAAGAAAGTACAAAAATTAAAAAATTATGGATTGGGCAGATGAAAACCTAGTTTTTCAAAAATTTGAAATGCTTGTGGAGGCAATTAGTTCAGTTCAGTGCAGAGAGGCACTATTGCTAAAGGATACGTGCAGAAATTTGTGCAATATGACTAATGGAAAAATGTGCAACTTGAGAAAAATTAAGAAAAAATAAACAAAAAGACAAGAATCCATAAAATTCAATCTTTCAATATCTTGTAGCCAGTCAGATAAGCCTATAGAAAGAGATTCAAAAGTCACATTAGGAGATGATGAATAAAAAAACATTCTCTAGTATGGTCACAAATTTGTTATGGTGGACAAATCACCCTAGTAGACAAGAATGGTTTTACTAGACTCTAATGTGATCTAGTAACAAACAGAACAATTGATTGTTATCTTTCCTTAATTCATAACTGAAAACATGAACAATGAGATATAGAAAACCCTCTTACCTTTCTACGAAATGCCTGTGGAAGTCCTTTCGATGCTTTCAAAATGATTTCCTCATTGCTTCAATGGAAGATATGCATGAATAGAAACAAACAAGGCATAAAAGCATAGTGTAGATAAATATGAAACATGGAGAAAATGACAATCGCAACATAACATATATCATAATATTAAAATAATATTTAGTTATGAATTATGGAAAAAGATTAAGGAGCTTTGAGAATAACATCAAAACAAGTGAAATTAGGAAAGAAACAATGCTTGTATTAATCTTAGGACAAGAAGAAGTAATACAACTTTTCCTTGATGATGTAAGCCTCCTCCCAATAGTTTCCAATCCTCCCCATAGGTGACAATTTTTCTAGCCCTATTACAAAAACCTAAGTTTACATTCATAAGTCCCCCTTAACCTTCTAGCCTATATTGAATTTATAGGCCAAGAGGAGGAGGTTTGAGATACTCTTCTCAAGGGATGCAATCCTCTAAATGAGGGACTAGAGTTCCAAAAAGAGAGGGAGTTCACTACATGAAAAGAGGGATGAGGGCCAAGTATGTAGAGGCTCAAAGATTTCAATTGGGAAATATTCCTCCAACAAGGCTTTTGGAAATCAATTTTTATTTTTACCTATGTTAACTTATTTGCACACTTCATAGTGGAAGACAGAGCACATATTTGCATTGTCCACAATGGTAAAATTTGTGGTTGTGTAGAATCTCGCCAGGGAACTGTACAAGTGCTAAAACGTGGGTTTTTAGGCTATGTTATCCATAGTTCGTGTTATCTTTGGGAATTGCTTTCTTCTAACATTGTAGGGGAATGCTTGGAACACTTCAATAGATAGTAAAATATCCAAATTGGTGGTCATTTTCCTAATGGTGACAAAATGATGTGTAACATCATCATCAAATTGTTGACATGTAATCAAGTGAGGTTCTCTCATAAGTCAGATTCCTATGATTTTCCCCTAATTAGTTGTTTCTTTGATGTACCTTCCCAACCCTTCCTTCGCCAGGATGGAAAGGAAGGGAGATAAGAGATTCCCTTATCTCAAACCCCATGATACTTGAAGGGTAGATGTGGGATAAACATTTAGAATAATTAAAAAAAAATGGGGTGTAAATGTGTGATTTAATCCATTTGAGCGAGTGAGGTGAAAAACCAAATGCCTTCAACACCCTCACCAAGTATTTCCAATTGAAGCTATCATAATATTTTAATAAACAGATTCTAGTGATTACCCCATTGGCTGTAATGATTCCATCTGAAATATGCCCCCCATCCATGAACCCTTTCTAATCCAGGCCAATGATGTGATTAAGAAATGGATTAAGTCTCTTCACTGTGTTTGAATAGATGACTTTGTATATCACATTACACTATGCAAAGGACCGAAATACTCTAAGATCACTTGATTTTATAGACTAGGGAATTAAGATGAGGAAGGTGGCCCTGAGACAAGATAAAACATGTTGTTTCCTCCTTGACTATTCTCAGCACTAGATAGATATAGAGTTAAGATAAATCTAAGCTAGTTTTTGTACCAAGGTGTGCTCTACATCCTCGTATGAGGGAAATGTTTTCAACTAACATTATATTTAAAATAATATAATGTTTGTAATAACAAATTTAAATATAGTAATAAGAAACAAAAAAACCAATGTTCACCATAAATAAAATACTTCAATTTAGACCGTAATTTTACATCCACTTATTATAAAGATAAAGTAATTGAAATTAAAGGAAAAAAACACTTTCTAATACTAAAGGTACATGTAATTCTTTCACTACTTATTA
>APFE031327165.1:188748-225993 GCA_000404065.3 Pinus taeda
TTTTCAAGGACAAGAAAGGGACTAGTATTTCCATTAAAATGGATTCCTTGATCGGTAAATTCCAACATTGTTTCTATTAGATTCAACTTAAATAAATTTATTAGTAATTTAAAATAATATTAACAATTCAAATTCACAATCCACACCTAAATTCTGGAAAAGGTAAAAACAAGCCTAATAACATCTGCTAATAAATCTAAGGAATTGGACCACAGAAAGAAGCTTTTCATGGTGAAATGACTAGTTGGTGATGAAACGCAACATTGCAAAGACCAACGTGAAAAGTGCATAGAGATAGAGTAGGTGGAATTAGTTATGTTGATAATGAGCTTAATTTCCACAATCTGATGCAAGTAGCTTCATTTATGCCATCTCAAGTGAAGAATACCCTCCAAAAGGTCCAAGTGAGTCTAATCAGCGTCTGCTCTAGTTATAGCAAAGACTTTCCCCTTCCCGCCACCTTGGGTAAAAACCCTAAGAGAATGGTCTCTAAGGTTACCACATACAATAATTTAACTTGGGGGGACATTCACAGATTGAACATACATGCAAGGGAAGAGTAACAAAGCTCAATCTCCTTGAAGGTTCCTCAACATGGTTAATCTAGGGCTTATTCTTCAAGTGACTCCCAAGCACCTTTCGACGTCATTTTTAATGCGTGAAAATCATGCTACTATAACTAATGAAGTGGGTTTGATTACTTCACCAGGTCTGATACGATCTCATTCTTAACTCCCCTATAACAAGAGCTTCCTAGAGTCAAACTGTAATAAATAGATTTACTCCCTACCGCAAGATTCTATTGTTTGTTTGCAGTTTTGGAATGTTAACTCACTTTCTTATTCTAAAGACCTAAAATATGATGTAACATAGGTGTAATGAGCCCTAAAATTCTAATGTAGTTTATTAGTGTTTTTTTTTAAACTGTTGTTTACTCAGCAGGTTGATGGATATGAAACTCATGGTGTTATAACATGACTTAAAACTAAATGTAATCAAATAAGATAATGTAATCTATCCATTTCGATGAATTATAACTAAAGTAAGGAGAGAGGTTTCATTAACTTTTTAAGAAATGCAAGAATCAATGAAACATTTTAAAAATGCAAATCAAAGAGAATGAAAAATACAAAATACAATATTTCCTTAAAATTCAAGCTAGAAAATGAAAAATGTTAATCTCAACAACTTCTTGTATACCAAAACTCAAATAATTAATTCCTCCTCCAACAAACACAAGCCATAATTTGAATTTGATTTAATGAATTATGA
Source organism: Pinus taeda (assembly GCA_000404065.3). Lineage (NCBI taxonomy): Eukaryota > Viridiplantae > Streptophyta > Pinopsida > Pinales > Pinaceae > Pinus > Pinus taeda. The sequence goes on from APFE031327165.1 coordinate 190,021, forward strand.
GTCACTGTAATAAGAATATTATGTTATCTTATAGAAAAGAAAAACAACTACCCACTTTGAGAAAAACAACAAACTCCAAATCACAAGTGCTCACCGTGAAAAACACTAATTTTTTACCAATAGTAATGATTCTTTACAATCCTCCCAAGTAGGGGAAGGTGAACTGTGCGTGCAATAGCCTAGTGCGAGCTTGCGCTGACCTAGCCACCATTGACCTTGTAGATCCCTCTCTCGACAGCCTCCTACTATTGAGGCAAACTATACCATGCATCCATCTATGAAGGGAGATCCTCACTCTTCAACGTATCCAGGGAATGAAGAAAACACAAAAGCCTTCGCATCTCTAACCGTAGAGAATGGAGCTCCAAGGAATAGGCCATCAGTCAATAAATTTGTAAAGAAACTTGAAATTATGCCAAAGATTTCTCTCCCTCTAGCACTTCCAAGAAGAGCAACCATCTCTCTGGCATAACACAGACCTTTTGGACAGTTCATAGGGCTATGGCCGTCACCCAAATCAGTGAAAAAATGGGTGGAAAGAATCTAGAATGCAACCACATAAGGGAAGATAGCAATACGATTCTGTTGAAGGGGATACTACACCTTTCTCTTTGAAACAAAGGAGGACACAGATTTGATACTTAGAAACGGACCTTACTTCATGGACTCCAGAGGCTTATACCTGAACAGGTGAATGCCAGACTTTGATCTAGAGATGGATGTCCCAAATGCAATGCTTGTGTGGGTCAGGCTCCCTTTCCTCTTCACTACTCGGGAGATGAATCTATAAAGGCTATAGGAAATGCATTGGGAAAATATATTGACAGATGTGAGCCAAAAGACAACATGCACGCATGCACAAGAATATGTGTGGAAGTAGATCCCGGAAAAGGCCTCCCAGAGGAAATAAAGATCAAGGTCAACCAGTGGACACACATTCAATCACTGGACTACGAGCAAATACCATTTAAATGCAAGGTATGTCACGAGTATGGTCATTTTTCAAATAGGTGTCTTAAAAAAATAGAGCATGAAAATGTAGAAGAGTAAGAACCTACATGGGAACAACTGAAAAGGAAAAACCTACCAATAAGAAAACTGCATCAAATATCTATCAGTCCTAAGAAGCAAACGAAACAACCTCTCAGTCTCTAGCAAAGGTTACTCCTCCTGATCGCACAACTCCAAATCCTTTTGAGCTATTAGAAGACTCCTTTGATCCACCCTCTCCCAGATCCCCACCTTCAAACCCCATCTCTGTAGCTCTCATATCCTCCCCCAACCCTATATCCTCTCGACCTCCTTCCTAAGTGGACTGCATTCTAACTAGAAATAAAGCCAAAGAAATCCCACAAGCCTCGGATCAGCAAAAAAAAGTGGGAAAGAAATCCAATAAAGAAATCATAGATAAGGTAGCAGCTAAAGAAATGGCCCTAGGAACGCAATAGCCAATGGATTCATTCCTTGGGAAACAAACAAGAAGTCATGAAAAAACTCATCAAAGAGGAAAGGGAGGACCATACCAACACAATGGTAAATAATGATATTGGTCTCTTGGAATTTTTGCGGCCTTGGCACCTCCTTAAATTCAATGCAACTCGAGAAATTTTAGCCAAGGAACAACCAAACATATATATGATCCAAGAGACCAAACTAAACAAGCAAGAAAATCAAAAAATGATTCAAAAACAAAACAATTATGAAGGAGTAGCGTTAGAAGCAATAGGAGCATCAAGAGGAATCAACACCATTTGGGATAAAAGAAAATGGGAATTAATGACCCAAAAAATCAGCACATTGGATTCGAACAGATTTGAGAAATCTCAATACAAAAGAACAATATAGCATTATAAATGTGTACTCCCCAAATCACTATAGAGAGAAAGAACAATGTTGGAAATGAGTTAAAGAAGAAATAGCAGAGAGACAAAGTGGGAACTTATGGCTCATTCTACCTCTTATTTTGACTTAATCCACCATGCTCATTAGTTTTTTGCATGTTTTTTAATATATTTATGTTAATAGAGTGAATTTTGTTAGTCACTTTGCCATGTAGTCTAATGAGTGTTTTATGCAGATTTTTTGGGCAATTTTGGACAAAAACAAGGAATTTATGAGCATATGGTAGCCAAAACTCAAGGAAAATAGGGAAGAGAAATTGTAGGGGGGGGGGTGTCTCCTTCATTAATGACCCCTTTCCCTGAATCCTCCATCAGCAACTCAGAGCACGAAGGCCCACATTGATGATTCCAAGGGGTCACTGAGCAAGTTAAGTAGGACTATTGTTTATATTCAGTTCTAGGAAGCTGAGTTCCTTGATTCTAGGAGGATTGTTGGAAGTCCCCATTTGTATAAATAAGAAGGCTTTGAGCCTCAGTAGGTTAGCCAGTTATTAGTGCATTTTCGTACTTTTGTGTAGCATTGTGTTCAGCTCATTTTTGAGTTCCTTTTGGAGGACAGTTTATGTGATGTAACTACTATTTTTGATAAATGAAGATGAAACAAATTTTAAACCAGCACTGATCTCTTTCGGAGGGCTAAATCTCTTGTTTTAAGGCCCAACCCAAGCTACTCGACACCTCCTTTGTGTACTGATATGTTTTTGCTTCCATTCATGAGTTAATTTATGTTGCATAGATTCATTTTTCTTTGTTAGATTATGTTACTTTTGAAGGTTAGTGTAGTTTTTTTTGTTTCAGTTGCTCAAGTAGGTTGCCGCAGTGACAAAATAAGATTCAAAAAGGCCAAAAACAGGTCTTGATCTACTTTCTCCCTTCCTTAGGATATGATTTGAGGTCAAAGCACTACTGCTGCCACCAAAAACACAGTTTTTGCTCTTCCATGCAACTGCTAGTGTGATAACTTTGATTTGGGAAGGTTGATAGTAGTTTAGATTCAATTTCTTAGATCATTTCCTATTTTTTTCCCATAGTTATCACATGCTTTTCTGTTCATAAGGTATTGTTCAACATTTTCTGTTTGTAGGTCAGAAATTAGGTCAAGCTAGACAAAATTCTGTTTTGAGTTCTTTCATTGGTCAGTTTTGCTAAAGTAAATGTGTAGATCTCTTGCAGGACATCTCAGCTTACCATCCCTCCATAAAACAACCAACACCAGTTCATTTCTCATGGATTTCCCAACTCATTCACAACATTTCGCCAATCTACCCTAATTTCTACGTTATTTCCCCATAAAGCTGCTTTCTTGCCATTCGAACAAATCTGACCATCCGATTCGTCCCTGATCTCCCTTGACAAGTTCTAGACACCTCAACACCTTCATCCAGCCTTCATTTCCCATTTTCCATCATTTTTCCACCTTCAAAACTCCAAAATCAGCTTTCAGCCTCCTCCTGTAGATCTCCTACAGCCTCTTGTAGAACTTCCTGTGAGTGATTTTCAAATTCCGATCGCTATGAAAGTCTTTAGAAGGGTACTAGGGGCTTCTTAGGACCTCTCCACACCTTCCTCACCCTCTTCAAAAGCCAACTCCATCTTCCTTTGCCACCAACCTTTGCACAGTGATAACTGGATAACTCACAAGCATAATAATTTCACTTAAAAACACTCAAAAGTAAAAAAAGATGATTTCTTCTCATTTCTTTCCAGAAGTAGCCTGAATAAATCAAATTTACCTTTTCAATAGTCAATGGCACTCATTTCATTAGTTTCTATCTCTTTTCTTGCAAAAGTAGGGTTAGTAGGTAAACTAGAGTTTGCTAGGGTTTGTTAGGGTTTGCATTTCATTTTAGTTTTCCTTCTCTTTCTGCAAGTAGAATAGCCCCTGTAGAGTTAGCTTTCTTCCATCACAGTAAAATATTCTTTTGAGAACTCATAAAAGTTGGCTTAAGCTCCTAGCGAACTTGCACTAGCTGATTAAGTGATAGCCTGCAGTAAGAGCTTATACTTGTGCATACAACACCGTTGGTTCCAAGTTTGTTACGAACTACCAAGTTGATAAAAGTAAAGAAGGAAGCCCCAAGAGTTGCAACATTATTGCTACAATACTGGAGCCCGCCATTCTTTTTGGCGTCGTTGTCAGGGAAGCATTAGAGTATCTTATGATAACTACCTCCCTTTTATTTTCTACTACAACATTATGCTAAGTAGTTTATTTCAACAAAATTAGAGTAGTTATTTCATTTCAATTCTACAATTTCAATTTTGCAAAAGTAGATTAGGCATTTCTTGCTTTCATTTCAATTCTGCAATTTCCATTTCAGCAAGCGTAGATTAGTCATTTCCTGCTTTCATTTCAATTCTGCAATTTCCATTCCAGCAAAGTAGATTAGTCATTTCCTGCTTTCATTTCAATTCTGCAATTTCCATTTCAGCAAAGTATATTAGTCATTTCCTTGCTTTCATTTCAATTCTATAATTTCATTTCAACAAGATTCATTTTAGTTAGTTGAAATTTATTGTTCAATCCATTTTAGTTTTTGCAGGTACAAGCAGGAAAAAAACAGTAATCACCCAAAAAGAGATTTCCTTTTATGCTTCGTAGGAATAGAGACAATTCAGGAAAATTCCTACCTAATACCCCCACCACATCACTAAGTCAACCTTCTCTCTTCTTTGGTGGCAGTGATCCAAAAGAACCTATAGGTGAACCTCCAGATATATACAAAGATCATATAATAGAAGAAGAGCTAGAAATCATTCCTCTTGAGACCATGGCTGAAAATAGAAATGTTAGAGGAAATGGGGAAGAATAGAGGGTGTGTTTCCTATCTGAGAGACCAATGGGGACACAAAAATAAAAAACATAAGTCCTTCAGCCTTACCTCACTTCCATGGATTGACTACCGAAGATCTTGATACCTTCTTGTTTGAATTTGTTGTTCTTTATCGAACCTATGACTATGCAGAAGACAAGCAAAAGTTCAAATTATTTCCTTCTACCCTCAAGGATGCAGCATTGCGCTAGTTCATGGGATTACCTAGAAACAATATCATAACTTGGGCTCAGATGTAGCAAGCCTTTAACAACAAATACCGAGACTACTATAGGTTAAAGGATACTGTGGAAGAAATCTTTAGAATGACCATGGGAAGTGATGAATCCTTAGAAGACTATGAAGATAGGTTTCAACTCAGTTATAAAAGGGCCAGGTGCACACTTGATCCCAAATCTCTGAAGTTGGTCCTACTAAGAGGAGTCCCTGAAGACCTTCTAGATACCCTCCATTTGCTAGCTAGGGAAGACATTTACCAACTAACTTATGATGACATAAAGACTGTGTTTAGAAACTATTCTACGATAGCTAGAAAGAGAGGTAGGGGAAGTCAACATTTAGCCAATACATCCTTATCCAGTTCATCCCTTAGAAGTAAACTTTAGAATTGGCTAGAAGATTTCAAGAGCGAGATGAGGTAGACTCTTGCCATGTAAATGGATACCTTGCATATCAAAAGGAAACAAGAGGAAGTCGAGAGGGCTTTGGCCATCTTTTGTCTTAGGTGCACTAGAAAGCATCTTAGGAACAAATATCCATTAAACTCTATAGAAATGTGTTCAGTCTGTGAAGAAGACCATCCTACGAATTAGTGCCCTTCCTTGCCCAGACTTAAAGTTTCATATCAGGGGGCTGAAGGAGCCGCTAAATCGCTCTATTTCATGAACCAAAGGAGGCCACACGGGCTTAGACCTTACCAGTGGGGAATACAAGGGACATCCCAGACCTATTACAACCCTAATCAAGCCACTTCCATGCCTTCTTGGTGTCCCCCTATTCATCCTTCCTGGTCCACAACCCCTCCTTGGTCATATCTATCTCAATACCATGCTCCTCCAGTTGCTCATTCGTTTCACTCTTATGCTCAACCACAACCTCAATGGAATGCACCTCATCAGGGGCGGAGGCCCCAATACAACTCTCCTCCCACTCTTTTGCCTCCAACACCTCCTCAACCATAACCATTGCATCCTATTCCACCAAGGCAACCCCAAATACCTTCTCAACCGAACCCGAACCCCAATAACATATATGCCCAGGAGGTATATAGTGGATAAACATCATGCCTGACCTCTTCTATGGAGATTCAGGAGATTAACCTATGATCTGGGAAGGTTCTCCCAGATAGCCAACCTCCTCCTAAGGAGGAAGAGGAAGAAATACAGGAGAGTGAACCAAAAGCCATTCCACCTTTTCCTCAGAGACTAACTAGAACCACACAACCGACCCGAGAAGAAACTGAACTTCTGGGAGAATTGAAACAGCTATGTGTAAAGATACCACTTCTTCAAGCCATAAAAGATGTGCCTATATACAATAAGATGATCAAGGAGAAGTGTTTCAAGAACCCAGGTAGGCGTAGGATAGATGCTCCAACTATCAATGTCATAGGACAACTGTCCGACCTGATGTTGGGGCAGGTAATCTGTCTAAAATATCTAGACCCTAGGAGTCCTATAGTCAATGTCCACATCAATGGCACTGTAATCCCCCATACCTTGATTGATCTAGGGGTTGCCATTAATGTGATGACCAAGGACACTATGCTCAAGCTCAACCTTCAAGGCTCCCTAAGAAAGACCACAACAGTACTGTAGTTAGCAGACTGTTCCACCGTGACCCCTGAGGGGATTATGGAAGATGTAATGGTCTCTATTGATTCTTGGGAGTACCCTGCTGATTTCCTAGTTCTCCAACCAAAGGAAAAGCTCACTGGATATCCTCTCATCCTGGGAAGACCTTAGTTGGCTATTGTGGATGCCTACATTAGTTGTCGAGCTGGGAACATGAAAATCAAGAACGGGCATATGTTCAAACAGCTAGTCTTATATACTCCTATCTAACCTCTATTAGAACATGATTTACCTCTCTGGTTGGAGGAGGAAGATGAGGATGAAGTATATTATACACCATTGTGTACAGTAGAAGCTACCATGGGGGGCCCACAAACCGAGGATGATCTTATTGAAAACTTGATTCAGAATCCACCCCTCAGTGTGTTGCCATTAGAAGAGCTAGTGGAAGAAACCAAAGCCAATCCTTTCGTTTATTTGAGCGTGGTTGATCCAACCTCTCTCTAGGTTAAGAATGTGGAATTCGGCCTAGAAAGAACGTTGAAGGTCAACTCATCCCTATCCACCTCTCAGGAGAAAGAACTATTTAGCTTATTGAATAACCACTTGGATGCTTTTGTTTGGAGCTATTATGAGATGAAGGGAGTCCACCCTTGAATCTGTACTCATCACATTTACATTAAAGAAGATTGTAAACCAGTCAGGTAGCCTCAAAGGAGGATGAATCTAGCCCTTAATGACATTGTGAAAGAATAACTGCAAAAGTTGTTGGATGTAGGATTCATCTATCCCATCTCTGACAGTGAATGAGTCTCTCCTTTGGTGCTAGTGCCAAAGAAAAATGCAAAGTGGAGAATCTGTGTCGATTATCGGGAACTAAACAAGGCCACCAAGAAGGACCATTTCCCTTTGCCTTTCATAGATCAAGTGTTAGATGGCCTGCCAGGGAAGAAGTTCTTCTCCTTCCTAGATGGGTTTAGCGGATACAACCAGATCCAAATTAGCCCGGAAGACCAAGATAAGACCACTTTCACTTGTCCTTGGGGTACTTTCACATACCGAGTCCTTCCTTTTGGGTTGTGCAATGTTCTCGCCACTTTCTAGAGAGCAGTATTGAGTATATTTGCTGAACTAGTTCATGATTCAATGGAAAACTATGTGGATGACTTTACACCTTATGGTTCTAACTTCCAGGAAGTCTTGACTAACTTGGGAAAGGTTTTAGCCAAGTGCATTGAAATGAACCTGTCCCTCAGTTCTGAAAAATGCGAATTCCTGATGACTGAAGGGACCATGCTATGTCATACAATTTCTCAGCAAGGATTACAGGTGGATCCCAACAAAATTGCCATCATCCAAAGGGTCCCACCTCCTCAAAAGGTAAGAGATGTTCAAAGTTTCCTAGGCTTAGCAAGGTATTATAGAAGATTCATTAAGGATTTTAGCAAGCTAGCCTCTCCATTGTTTGATCTTTTGGGAAAAGATGTTGAGTTAATATGGATTGACAATTGTCAAGAGGCTCTAGACACCTTGAAAGGTAAATTGGTAACCGCCCCAATTTTGAGAGGTCCAAATGGGGCCCTACCTTTCCACATTCATACAGATGCCTTGAACAACGCGATAGGAGCAGCCTTCGGGCAAGTTGATGAGAAGTTTCCTTATGCCATATATTTTGTAAGTAAAAACTTGTCGAAGGTAAAATAAAATTACATTATACCCGAAAAGGAGCTCCTAGTTGTACTCCATTCCCTAAATAAGTTCAGACACTACATCATCAGCTATCAAACATTCATACACTGATCATGCTAAAATTAGATATTTGATGAATAAACCAGATGTAAATGCTCGTATTATTAGATGGTTACTTTTATTGCAGCAATTTTATTTAACCATTGTTGATAAGCCGGGTAAGGAAAATGTTGTTGCTGAATTTTTGTCTAGATTAGGTCTGCCTACAGGTGAAGGAATGGTGGATGATCAAATGCCAGATGAACACCTATTTTCTATCTCAGAACTCTCTCCATGGTTTGCTGATATAGCAAATTACTTGGTTTCAGCACAGTTTCCGCCACACCTGTCCTCAAAAGAGAAGAGCAAGATCGTAAGGAAAAGTGCCCCATTCACCTGGATTGGGGGCAATCTCTTCAAACTTTGCCTAGATCTGATTTTGAGGTGATGTGTCAGGGAGGAGGAAATTTTTGACATTCTCCTAACCTGTCATGATGGGCCCTGTGGGGACCATTTTGCAGCAAAGAGGATTGCCTTCAAAATTTTGCAAGCAGGTTACTATTGGCCCACTCTTCATCAAGATTTTAGGAGATATATCAGCCAATGTGACCGATGTCAAAGGATAAGGAAACCTACTCCAAGGGATGAGATGCCCCTGCAACCCCAAGTGACTTTCAAGCCATTTAAGAAGTGGGGCATGGAATTTGTGGATCCTATCAAACCTCCATCAAAAAAAAAATCTTACATCATTGTCTCTATTGATTATCTGACAAAATGGGCAGAAAAAAGGTGATCAAAGCAGCGACAGAAGAAAAAGTAGCTGAGTTTTTGAGAGAAAATATCTTCTACAAGTTTGCCTATCCAAGAGAATTAGTCACAGATAAAGGGTGTCAGTTTACCTCCAATCTGATTGAAGACCTGCTCGCACATCACAAAATTAATCACAGAACTTCCACCCCTTATCATCCACAAGAAAATGGACAGGTGGAAGTCAGTAACAGAGCTTTGGAAGGGATTTTGACCAAGGTAGTGTGCAACAATAGAAAAGATTGGGCAAATCGATTGGTTGAGGCCACTTGGGCCTATAACACCACCTGGAAAACCACCACAGGGTTCACACCCTATGAGTTGGTCTATGGGAAGGAGGCTTTGCTATCAATAGAATTTGAATATAACACATAAAGGATGGCAGCTCAACTGGACCTAGATCTTAGCCATGCACAAAAGGAAAGGTTACTTTAGCTAAATGGATTGGATGAACAGAGATAGTAGGCCCTTCTCCAATCAGAGGTAGTCCAACTTCAAAGGAAACTATGACATGACAGACAACTCAAAGAAAAACAGTTCCAGGAAGCAGATTGGGTGCTACATTATGATTCAAGATATAAATATTTCAAGGGAAAACTGAGGACAAGATGTCTGGGACCATACACAGTAGAAAAATGCAATGACAATGGTTCAGTTCTAATCTGGACCATTGATGAAGAAGCCATTCCCATGCTCGTTAATGGGTATAGGTTGAAGCTCTACAGGAAGCCCCTCTCCAAGCAATAATTCATTGAGAATCTGAGTAAAACAGTGTTTGCAGTGGAGTAGGTCTCTCCCTCCACTCCAGCCACACCCTAAAAATATATATATAAAATATATATAAATATATATATATATATATATAGAAAAAAGAATAAAAGATCCTTAGGTGAAAACCTCTTGGAGGTGCCCAGGGTAGCTAGTGAGGGTGAAAACCTCTTGGAGGTGCCTCAACTATCTCATAAAAAAAAATATGAAAAGAAGAAAAAAAAGAAAAAACAGAGAAAAAGAAAAAAATAGAAAAAAACTAACTTCTTTTGAATGCATTGCAGATTACAGGAGGGTCACAAAAGAAAAAAGGGCATGGCCAGGATACATACACCCTTGATAGCTCATTTCTCCATCGCCATTGTCTTTTCCTAGGCCTTGGTCTCATTTGTTCTAGAAATTTTGCATCCTATAGGAAACTCTGTGCATTCTACAGGAGGCTCCTGTAGAAATCACAAAGAGCTCAAAATCAAGTTTAGAAAAGAATCCAAGGGCTAGAAATTTGTCCAGAAGGCCTATGGACCTCCCTACCACCATTCATCATTCTAACTCTCCATTCCATCCCTGCACCACTACATTTCCACTCGCTTTTTCTTCCCTGGATAGAAAACAAGGAAATTCTGTTTCTCTCATTTTTTTAAAAGAAATGATGAATAAAACAACAACATTCTTCACTTGTTTCTTACCTGATTCATTCCAGCTGCTTTTCCTTTTCTTCAGAACCTTCTTCAGCTATCTCCTCAATCCCTACTTAAGCATCAACCATAAATTTTAGAGGTAGAAGCAACTATAGGAAATCCTACAGGATTCCTGTAACAGCTGATCCCTTTAAAAAAAAAGCTCCAGACGAAGGTTCAGTGCAGCCAAGATGTATACAGTGTGCAAGAAGTCATTCCTGATCGAAAATCACTAGCATAAGGTAGCCAGGCCACCAGTTCAGAGGCCATGAGCACCAACAGTAGCAACAATTAAAAAAAAACAAAGTACCAAAGTCTGAGCATGCAAAGCACGGTAGCAACTAACAGGTAAGTGGCTAAATTGATTCCTTTGTTGCATGAATATTGTTTAGAAACTACATGAACCATTGAGATGGTCGCGATTAAACGAAATCATTAGCTAGCTAACTGTCCACCCTTGTCCAGTTCAAACAAACCTCGTCCAATTCAAATAGCATTTAGAAGGTGCAATTAGCACGTGAGGTCTGTCAATTTGGGCATAAAAACTCAAAACATGTAGTGGTGGTGGCATATAATGGGAATGATGGAAGTGATTGCAGGTAGGTGACATGAAATACCTTAATGGCATTGGAGTAGGGACCAACAGTCTGGATGGGGATAACGTACCCTTCCTACCACCTCACCTCATCACCGCAGAACAAACCCATAAGCTTAAGTACGTTGCAGTAGAAGCCTCCACCACCTTTTGTTTTCATTTGCAACAATGAGTTCTCAGCTGCAGCAACTCACCTACCACCTTCAGAACCTCGAAACAGTCGCTTTCTGCTAGCTTTCAAAACCCTTTCACTTATCAGGCTCTACAGGAGCACTATCACATTCTACAGGAGCGGAAACATAGTCTAGAGGAGCCTTTCTATAGGAAGGCCAGAGAGTAGCTCTATAGAGGGAAAATTCAAAGTTTTTGCCAGAATCTAGCTCAAAAAAGGTAGGCTCGAAAAACCCATTCTACGTGTTAATTATCTACAAAGGGTGGTGGATTTGAAATGAAGTACCGAATTGAAAAAGAAAGGGAAAGTGAAGACATAAGTCTGCCTATGTTTTCTTGAAGTATATACTTGTCTCCATGTTACTCTCTGCACTAAAATTCTGTCTTTTTCTTCCCCATATTCTCCTGTAAAGAATGGATGCAACCATAGAAAATCAAGCCTGTAAAAAGAAAAAAAGAAAATTTGCATTGGGAAGTCTGTTTATGATGTGAGAAAGAAAAAAACGTTGTTTTATATACTCTATGTTTTCTCAAAATATTGATTTCCTCCAATAGCTCGAGAAGTAAATTCAGGTTGAGAACAGGGTTTGAAGGGCAGGAAAACTACAATTTAATTTTTGTTAAAAATAAGAAACACGAACAACTCTCTCTGGTTCTAAAGAAAAACCTCAGTTGTTCCTCTATTTTTGGTTTTGAAAATTTGCTGCATTCCTCCTCACCTGAGAATTTTTAGCAGTCTCTAAAACAACATGACAGGAGGTTTTATGAGAAAGGAGCCTCTAAACTCCACCAAATTGCATGAACACCCAAAAGTGGTAGCCCTCTTTACCAGGGAAAATTTGATGCCTTTCTTTGAGAGAATTCATGGGTATGATGAGGAAGTGGCAGAGGAATTTTTAATGTCTTTAAGACCCCATTCAAAGACCCATGATACATTCAGTTTTAGGGGTCTAACCATAGAGCTTACACCAAAATTCATCATCAAAATTACAGGTCTTCCACTTGGGCTCCCGTAGAGCAAAGAAGAAAAACCACTAGGACAGGTTGCTAAAAAGACCTTTTTCCAGCCTGATGAACATCCTGTAAAGGATAAGAATGGGATCAGAAGGACAAGTATACCTTATCCATGGGGTGAGGTCAGCTACCAGATCATGAAATATATCTCCTTTGAAGGAAGATACAATATAGTCAATGTTATCATTTCATATTATTGCATGAACTAAGATATGGAATGGACCTACTTGCATCTAGAAAACTCAGTCTTCCCTATTTTCTCCTCCAATCTTTGATAGAGTGTGGCACCAAATTGAATGTAGGGGTTCCAAACCAAGTGACCCATCATGGGCTCATTAAATTGCTGGTAGAGGATGCCCTTCACACATACATAATCCCTATAGCCTGGGAAATTTTCAGGAACATGACTAGGGAAGATGACATAAAAACTCTCACTGATGATCTTAGTCCATCTGGCAGTGAAGAGGAGGAGCAAAAAGAGGAACTTGAGAAGGAAATCCATGAGGAAGCACAAAATATTCAATTAGAAGAAGAAAAAGAAGAAAAATAGAGAGAAGAGGAGAAACATGACACAACCACAGTGGAACCTAAAGCAGAGAAGAAAACAACGTCAAAAGCAAAGAAAAGGAAGAGGGAAAGAACTGAAAAAAGAAAGCCAAAGAAAACTTAGAAAAAGACTGCCACAGGAAAGGCAAGAACAAAATCAGAAACAATAGACACAGGAAAAACTGCAGAGGATGAAGAAGAAAAACGACAAGAAGAAGTGTCTCCTGAGACACTAGCACTCAGCACTCCAGCTAAGCAAAAGGGGAAAAGAAAAAGACAGAAATTTATGTATTTCAAAGCTCGGAGGAGCACCAGAATCAAGGTGAGCAAGCCCCAACCACCTTTGAAAGAACCCATTATCATTGAGGATGCACCTACTATAGCAAAGGATGAATCTCCCTCCAAAATCTCCATCACTTACGAGAGAGGGAGTCCTAAGACCTCCATCTGGAAGGAAAGGATCAAATTAATGGACTTTAAAGCAGTCCTACAGGAGGCACAAACCTCTCTATAGGAGACATTGGCTAAGCTTAAAGAAACTGAAAAGCCAGAAAATAAGGTAGAAGAACAATCCCAAGGGGAAGGTAAGGTAAAAGAGATACTAGAGCCTAGACCTCAGCCTAACTTGGGCTCCTACTACAACCTTCTGAAAGGTGGGAAGATCATCCCACAAAAATTACAGTGCCTCTTTTCTTTGAACTAGAAAAGGAAAGAGTCGGGACCCACACTTGGATGCAGACTGCAAAATCCAAAGGGGTCGAAGATATAGGGCACATGGAAAACAAGTTGAGAGAGATGAGTAGAGAATTGAGCATGGTAAGGCATACAGAGAGCATCAAAAGAGCTCAACTACAGGAGGAAAATGAATTGTTGAAAAAGCAACTGCAAGAAAGGGAACCTCAAGGAGGAAATGAGCTAAAAATCTTGAAAGGACAACAACAAAAAGAGAGACCCTAGGAAGATAGTGAGGCAACAGAGAGATAATAACAAGAAGAAGAACCACAGACCGACAGTGAGACACTGATGAAACAACAACAAGAAAAAGAATAACAGGTAGAAACTGAAGTGCTGATTTTGAAAAGGCAACTATAGGGAAAGGAAACCCAGTTAGCTTGCATGGCTAACTGGGCAATGAAGGCATTGCAGTGCAGGTAGCTAGCTAAATCATATGCACTATACCTCCAATATCAGTGGCTCCAATTCCAGATTAAGACACTGGCCTAGAGGGGCACAATACCACATCAAGATTATGGTCAATTTATGCATTTATGTGATCACATCTCAACTGAGGATAAAACAAAGCTATCAAAATTTTACCTACAAAACATGGCACTTACTGACATGAATTTATGGGATCCAAATGCTACATTGGGAGACTTGCAGCTAATGGCTATGGCATCGTGGATGAGCCATGAAGAAAAGAGAGTGGAAATTCAGAAAATAATGGCAAAAGAGCTGAGTGAGCCCCTGATGATTAGAGCAGAACCACCATAACCCTTTGCTCTCATCTAGCCCACCAACACCTTGCAGCTAATCCTCAAGTTGTCCTTGACTATGCTGACAAGCAAGCATAGGCTAGTGCTCATTTCAAGGATATGCAGAGATTGTATGGCAATGACTGCCTTCATGCCTACATGCGAAGGTGGAATACATTTCCACATAGCCTAAGGATCAGGGAGTATCACTCCCCAAACAGAATGATGGAAGCCATGAGGAGAGTGGCCCTATATAAGCACTCAATGCAAAATTTGAAGTCCAACTGGATTGGTCTTAAATTCAGTCCTCCACTGTTGCTAGGACTGTTGGAAGGAGTCAAGGAGGAGGAAGAACAGAAACAATGGGAAGAAGTGGATAGGAAAGTAGGTTTCCATGATCGAGAGGAAGACATCACATCAAAGGCTTGGGATGTCAAGGAATCTATTAGAGCCATTAAAGATGAAGATTTAGATTAGTTGCTCAGAGGATGAGCAACCCATTTGGCGGGGGGGGATGATGAGCCACATAAATGGGTAACTATATAGGCTCATTTTGCCTCTTATTTCAACTTAATCCACCATTCTTATTAGTTTTTTGTATGTTTTTTAATATATTTATGCTAGTAGAGTGAATTGGGTTAGTCACTTTGCCATGTAGTCTAATGAGTGTTTTATGCAGATTTTTTAGATAATTTTGGACAAAGACAAGGAATTTATGAGCATATGGTAGCCAAAACTCGAGGAAAATAGGGAAGAGGACTTGTAGGTGGGGTGCCTCCTTCATTAATGACCCCTTTCCTTGAATCCTTCATCAGCAACTCGGAGCAAAAAGGCCACATTGATGATTTCAAGGGGCAGTCAAGCAAGTCAAGTAGGACTGTTGTTTATCTTTAGTTATAGGAAGCCGAGTTCCTTGATTTTAGGAGGACTGTTGGAAGTCCACATTTGTATAAATAAGACAGCTTCAAGCCTCATTAGGTTAGCCAGTTATTAGTATATTTCCACACTTTTTTGCAGCATTGTGTTCAAGTCATTTTTGAGTTCCTTTTGGAGAATAGTTTATGTGATGTAACTGCTATTTTTGATAAATGAAGATGAAACAGCTTTTGAGCCAGCACTGATCTCTTTCAAAGGGTTTAAGCTCTTTGGTTAGGGCCCAACCCAAGCTGCCTAGCACCTCATTCACAGCATTTTGCCAATTTGCGCTAATTTCTGCACTTTTCCCCATAAAGTTGCTTTCTTGCCATTCGAATAAATACGACCATCCCATTCATCCCTGATATCCCTTGACAAGTTATAGACACCTCAACACCTTCATCTAGCCTTCATTTCCCTTTTTTCATCATTTTTCCACCTTCAAAACTCCAAAATCATCTTTCAGCCTCCTCTTGTAGATCCCCTGTAGCCTCCTGTAGAACTTCCTATGAGTGATTTTTCAAAGTTCGATCGCTATGAAAGTCTTCAGAAGGGTACTAGGGGCTTCTTAGAACCTCTCCACACCTTCCTCACCCTCTGCAAAAACCAAATCCATATTCCTTTGCCACCAAACCTCTGCACATTCATAACCAAATAACTCTCAAGCATAATAATTTCACATAAAATCACTCAAAAGTACAGAAAGATGTTTTCTTCTCATTTCTTTCCAGAAGTAGCCTGAATAAATGCAATTTACCTTTTCAGTAGTCAATGACACTCATTTCATTAGTTTCCATCTATTTTCTTGCAAAAGTAGGGTTAGTAGGTAAACTAGGGTTTGCTAGGGTTTGTTAGGGTTTGTGTTTCATTTTAGTTTTCCTTCTCTTTTTGCAAATAGAATAGCCCTTGTAGAGTTAGCTTTCTTCCATAGTAAAAGATTCTTCTGAGAACTCATAGAAGTTGGCTTAAGCTCCTAGCGAACTTTCACTAGCTGATCAAGTGACAGCCTGCAGTAAGAGCTAGTACTTGTGTATACAGCATCGTAGCTTCCATGTTTGTTACAAACTACCGGGTTGATAAAAGTAAAGAAGGAAGCCATAGGAGTTGTAGCATTATTGTTGTAATACTAGAGCCCATCACTCAAAAAAACAAAAGAATAGGAAAAATACAACATAAAAGAAAGGTTGGACATAATTCTTATTCATGAAAGCATAGCAGCTGCTTATACTCTTGTGAAAAGTAAAATTGTTCACAACTCAGCTTCAGATCATAAGCTGGTGGTGCTAACATTGGGAAAGCTAGAAAATCAAGGACCCCTTCCCTTCAAATATAATTCAATTTGGGACAACAAGGAAGATTTTTTTAAACAAATAGGAAAACTGGAAAAAAAGTGTCACAGGATCTCCCCAGTATGTTTGGGAAACTAAGCTAAAGAACCTAAGGAGGCACTTAAAAAATTGGGCAAGAGAAAATGATCTTCGAGAAAAAGCTAGGAAATCGAATTGCAAAAAAAAGGGATAATCTCTGCAAGGAAAAAGAGAACAATGAAGAAAGTAAGAAAGATCATATACAAGAAAAGGAAATATATTTGGAAATATATAAGCAAAATAGGCAAGAAGAAGAGGAAAGCAGACTGGAATGAAGATGCCTCTAGCTAAAATCCAGAGACAAAAAAACAACCTTCTTTCATAATACAGTGAAAATAAGGAGGTCAAAAAATTAGATTGAACAGACTCAAGGAAATGGTCAAGAAATAAAAGGAGTTGAAGCAATAAAAAATGTAGCCCATAAACACTTTAAAGAACTCCTCTCAACAAGTGACTAGTAGGCAACGAATGAAGAAATTTTGTAGCATATAGAAAAAAATAAGTGACCAGCAAAACAAGGAATTAGACAAAGAAATTACTAAGGAAGAAGTCAGAGAAGTTGTGTGGAATCTCCACCCTGATAAGGCACTAGGTCCAGATGGGTTTACAATGGCATTTTACAGACAACATTAGGAAATTATCAAAAAATATATAATGAGAATGCTCAAAAATGCTTTCCAAAAAAAAAGATTGGAGGAAATACAAAATCCTCCTTCCTAGCCCTCATTCCCATAGAACCCAATTCTACAACTTCTAACAAATATAGGCCAATATCCCTTTCCAACTCGTCTTATAAGATACTCACCAAAATTCTAGCAAACAAGATGAAAAATTACTTCTGGAAATAATTTCAGAAAACCAAGGAGGATTTGCCCCCAAGAGGCAAATCACAAACAATGTGATAATTTTTCAGGAGGCTATTCACAGTAGTATCCAAAGAAAAGAGATAGGAATGATTGTTAATTTAGATATGTCTAATGCTTTTGATAGAGTTAACCATAACTTTCTTGCAGCAGCTCTCAAAAAGTTTGGCTTTTTAATAAATTTCATAGAGATTATCCAGGCATGTATATCAAATCCATGGATAGATCCATTAATCAATGGACGGCCCAGTAAATTTTTCTAAAGCACACGAGGGTTGAGGCAAGGTTTTCTGCTTTCTCCATTCTTGTACATCATCATGGCTGAATTGCTGAGTGCTATGCTGGAAAATCAGAGAAAAGGGAAAAAAATAACAGGGATCCAAATATCGAGAGGAGTCAAAGATATAAACCACTATCTCTTTGCAGATGATATCCTTCTCATAGGTGGGTCATCCTGCATTATAGCAAGATGATTCAAAAAAGTCTTGGATGAATTTCTCCTAGTTTCAGGAGGAATTTTAAACAACTCCAAATGTAGAATTTATTGTTGGAATACCCCAACAAAAACAATGCAGCATATCTCACAAATATTGGAAATACCTTTACAAATAAATTGGAGCCACTTCACTTATTTTGGGCCTCCCTTAGGAAAGGAAGTGGTAAAATCAGAAGTCTGGAACAAGAAAGTGGAGAGAATGAGGGGAAAAGTTCAAAACTTGGGAGTGATGTGTCTCAACTTCATAGGAAGAGTGACACTGATGAAAGCAATTCTCTTGGCCTTGCCTACATATCAATATGCAATCATTATGGCTCTGGAAAGTGCCCACAAGAAAATGGAACTAATAATTAGAAGCTTCCTCTGGCAAGGAGGAAAATAACATAATAAAAAATTCAGCCTTATTAGATGGGAGCAAGTTACTCTTCCCTATGAAAAAGGAGATATAGCAATACGCCTGCCAGGACTAATGAACATTGCTCTAGGGAAAAAAATTATCTGGAGAATGATAAATGGGAATGGCCACTAGTGGGAAAAATTTCTAACAATGAAATACTTAAATTGTCATAGAACAAAGCTGCTCACTGATACTATTCCAGACATGACATGCACCCAAGTCTAGAAATTGGTTAAAAGGATAATTCCTCTTATTAGAGATCAAATATCCAAAATCTAGGGAATGGAAAAACAATTTCTATCTAGGAGGATAGAATAATGGGGAAAAACCCCTTAAATCAACAACAAAATTTAAGAGGACTTCGGAGATGGATGGAAGAGAAAAGTTTTAACACTCTTTATTCTATTTCAGATTGGGATCAGAATATTTGGGTAAGATGGAAAAAGTTGGCTACACCACCCAGACTAGAAATTATGTGGGAAATTTTAAAATTTCATCTGGTAGGGGCCACGCCCATCAACAAAGAAGAGCAAGATGACTTTATTTGGGACCCAAATGGAGGGGATTACACAGTGAAATTGGGGTACAACCCCCTCCAAAAACTTCACAATCAAAATGATTGGAGTATTTGGAAGGTAGCTTGGAAATCAGAGAGTTTGCCCAAAATTGAAGTCTTCACCTAGTCCTTTCTCAAAAGTAAAATTCTTACCTCTGAAAAATTAAAAAAAAAAGGAATACAAGGGCCCTCAAAATGTGTCATGTGTCAAAAGGAGGAAGAAACAATCCAACACCTCTTCATACACTGTATGGTGGCGAGAGAGTGTTGGAAACAGGCAACAAGTCCTTTGGAAATAAACATAAATCCAACAATTCAGTTGACAACTCTTCATAAAAACTGGGATAAAAGCTACCCATATACAAAGAAAAAAATGACAACAATAAATAGGATATGGAAATGTCTCCCTTCAATCTTGTGTTGGAAAATTTCATTAGGCCGAAAAAAATGCATTTTCAAAGAATAAAAGCCAAATCTAGGCAATATGTAGAGATAATAAGTACAAATGGAATCTCAAAAATGGACCAAAACAATTTACAATAAGAAGAGAAACACTGGTACAACAAAGTAATGTTAGAAAAAAAGCAAAAGTAGAAGCTATAACAAAAAATAAAGAATTTCACACAAACAAGAAATGGAAATTAAGGTTGGATGATAAAGAATTTGCAGAATGGATAAAAGAACAGAAGAGACTTTTTTTTTTAATGGATATGCAAAAAATATCCTTGGTAAAGCAGGAGCAGGCATAGTTATACTAGATCCAATTGGAAACAAAATAATAACCTATGAATGGAGCCTTGGAGAAATGACAAACAACAGGGCTGAAGCATACAACCTTCTCCTAGGCACAAGGCTTTTAAACAAAAATGCAATCAAGGACCCTATAATAATAGGGGACTCAGCTATCATAATAGCCGCATTGGATGCCAAAAGGGACTTCAAAAGCATAGCCATCAAAAAAATCTATCAGAGGATCAAAACAAGTTTTGAAAGTCTGGGAAAAATAACCATAAAGCATGTCCTGAGAAACCAAAATAAGGATGCTAATAGTCATGCCAACAAAGCAATTAACAGACCAGTTGGGATTGTCAAAGAGAATAATGAAGTTTACGAAGAAAGTATACCATGACCCCCTCACCTAGTATGAGGATCGAGAAAGAAGATGTAGATCTAAAGAATATCACAAGAAATATTACACGGGGGGGGAATAAAAAAGAAGATTCAAAAAATCAATTCAAGAAGGAGATTGCATGAGTAAAACATAGAATATATGTCAACAGAGGTTCTCAAATGTAACTAGCCTTGTTCAGAGCACACAATCCTCACAATCCCAAAAAAGCTACACTATATGATGAATCAAGATTTCAATTGTACTCCTCTCCTGGGCAACGACGACATTAGTCATGTCAATCGCAAACACCTAGACTGTAATGGTATTGCAAGTAACAGTCAGGTCTCCACGTACACCTATGCAAGCTCCCAAGCGACCCAAGACAGTTTGGAAATCAACAGCAGTAGGTATCTCCTCAACAAAGACCAATAAATTAGGAACAGAAACCACAAAACACTGAAGAAATGCTGCAAAGTAAGAGTGAGGAGACAGATGAATAATCATCGCACAAGAATCGTTGCATCTCAGAGATCACTGAACGAGGATTGACTTCAGTAGTAGTGAAAGAGGAAATCAGAGAAGTTGTCACAGTCGTCGAAGGTGGTAGATCTACGGTCATCAGGCACTAACATAATTGAGAGTTAGTCAAAGAGAAAAGGTGGGAATATAAGCAGGAATGGTATTTCGGGATGAGAGTAAGCGGTAAGCAGTTTCAGGAGGGAACTACTTGATTCCACTCATCGATGGACACTTAACAAGAGGGTGGAGTGAGAATACTTCTTTATCAGGCGGGTATTCTCTACTAGATTTGCCCACATGAAATCCCTGACAGCCATTGTATCTATTGCGAGTGTATCGA
This sequence comes from Pinus taeda, assembly GCA_000404065.3. Taxonomy (NCBI): domain Eukaryota; kingdom Viridiplantae; phylum Streptophyta; class Pinopsida; order Pinales; family Pinaceae; genus Pinus; species Pinus taeda. The sequence goes on from APFE031327165.1 coordinate 210,894, forward strand.
CGGTGGTGGAGGACATGCAAGTTGATTGATTGATGATTGGAGGTGTCTGTCAGATCTGACGGAGGAAAATCTACGGTGGAGATTGAGCCTAATAAAAGTAAGCATTGAAAATCATGCCAAGGCTATGGAAAAGTGGAAAATGTTACTTCTCATGTGTTTTTGTATATTCCCACTATACAAGGATAAAGGTTTATGGTTAAGTCCACTTTTTCCAAATTTAAGTGCGGGTTTGGTTATCACGTGAGGCTTAAGGAGATCAAGTCAAAATTTGGAAAGCTATCCCATAGCTCAGAACCACTACACCAACACTATAGTTTTTTAAGTCTATAGAAACTGGGCTGTAAAAGTAGTTGTGGGGACTGTGCTCCCATTTTGTGCATTACTTTTGAACCAACACTCCTCTGAGTGTACAAGGAACTACCTTTCTTTCCCTTTTTTCTTTTTTCTTTTTTTGCAATATATAAAAGTAATTAGTTGTGTTAAAAAAAATATAAAAATTGATTCTTTGCAATCATGAAAAAAAGGTACTTAATCTGATCTTTTGATAGAAGAAGGAAAAAATTAAGCTATTTTAGTAATGACTTATATTTATTTTTATTAATAAATAATTCACCAGATCAAACCCTGAAACCTAGTTTGCAAAGACACATAATTTCTCAAAAAATCAACTCAAAAAATCAAATAAAAATAGAATGGACTTTTCTAGAATGCAAATAGATGCAAGAAAGTACAAAAATTAAAATATTATGGATTGGGCAGATGAAAACCTATTTTTTCAAAAATTTCAAATGCTTATGGAGGCAATTAGTTCACTTAAGTGTAGAGAGGCAATATTTTTGAAGGATAAGTGCACAGATTTGTGCAATATGACTAATGGAAAAATGTGCAACCTGAGAAAAATTAAGAAAAAATAAACACAAAGACAAGAATCCCTAAAATTCAAACTTTTAATATCTTGCACACAGTCAGATAAGTCTGTAGAAAGAGATTCAAAAGTCACATTAGGAGATGATGAAAAAAAAAGATTTCTCTAGTATGGTCACAAATTTGTTATGGTGGACAAATCACCCTTGCAGATAAGATTGATTTTCCTAGACTCTAATATGATATAGTAACAAACAGAACAAGTCATTGTTATATTTCCCTAATTCATAACTGAAAACATAAACAATGAGATATAAAAATGGCTCTTACCTTTCTATGAAATTCCTATGGAAGTCCTTCCGATGCTTTCAAAATCATTTCCTCATTGCTTCAATGGAAGATCCGCATGAATAGAAACAAAGAAGGCATAAAAGCATAGTGTTGATAAATTTGAAACATGGAGAAAATGAAAATTGCAAGATAACATATATCATAATATTAAAACAATATTTAGTTATGAATCATGCAAAAATATTAAAGAGCTTTGAAAATAACATCGAAATAAGTGAAATTAGGAAAGAAACAATGCTTGTATTAATCTTAGAATAAGAAGAAGCATTACAACCTTTCCTTGATGATGTAAGCCTCCTCCCAATAGTTTCCAATCCTCCCCTTAGGTGACAATCTTTCTAGCCCTATTACAACAACCTAAGTTTACATTCATAAGTCCTCCTTAACCTTCCAGCCTGTGTTGAATTTATAGGCCAAGATGTGGAGGTTTGAGATACTCTTCTCAAGGGATGTGATCCTCAAAAGGAGGGACTAGACTTCCAAAAAGAGAGGGAGTTTGCTGCATGAATAGAGGGATGAGGCCCAAGTATGTAGAGGCTCAAAGCTTTCAGTTGAGAAATATTCCTCCAAAAACGCTTTTAGAAATCAATTTTTATTTATACTTATGTTAACTTATTTGCACACTTCATAGTGGAAGACGGAGCACATATTTGCACTGTCCACAATGGTAAAATTTGTGGTTGTGTGGAATCTGACTAGGGAACTGCACAAGTGCTAAAAAGTGGATTTTTAGGGTGTGTTATCCATAGTTCTTGTTATCTTTGGGAATTGACTTCTTCTAACATTGTAGGGGAATGCTTGGAGCACTTCAACAGATAGTAAAATATCCAAATTGGTGGTCATTTGCCTAATGGTGACAAAATGATGTGTAACATCATCAACAGATTGTTGACGTGTAATCAAGAAAGGTTCTCTCATAGGTCAAATTCCTATGATTTTCCCCTGATTATTTATTTATTTGATGTACCTTCCTAACCCTTCTTTCATCAGGATGGAAAGGAAGAGACATAAGGGATTCCCTTGTCTCAAACCCCATGATACTTGAAAGGTAGAGGTGGGATAAACATTTAGAAGAATTAAAAAAAGGGGTGTAAATGTGGGATTTAATTTATTTGAGCAAGTGAGGTGAAAAATCAATTGCCTCCAACACCCTGACCAAGTATCTCCAATTGAACCTATCATAATATTTTAATAAACAGATTTTAGTGATCACCTCGTTGGCTGTAATGATTCCATCTAAAATATGTCCCCCCTCCATGAACCCTTTCTAATCCAGGCCAATGATGTGATTAAAAATGGATTAATTCCCTTCACTATGTTTGATTAGATGACTTTGTATATCACATTACACTATGCAAAGGGCCAAAATACTCTAAGATCACTTGATTTTACAGATTAGGGAATTAAGATGAGGAAGGTGGCCTTGAGACAAGATCAAAGTTGTTGTTCCTCCTTGACTATTCTCAGCACTAGATAGATCTAGAGTTAGGATAAATCTATGCTATTTTTTGTACCAAGGTGTGCTCTACATCCTCGTATGGAGGAAATGTTTTCAACTAACATTATATTTAAAATAATATAATAATATTTGTAATAAAAAATTAAAAATATGGTAATAAAAAACAAAAAAACCAATGTTCACCATAATTAAAATACTTCAATTTAGACTGTAATTTTACATCCACTTATTATAAAGATAAAGTAATTGAAATTAAAGGAAAAAACACTTTCTAATACTAAAGGTACATGTAATTCTTTCACTACTTATTACAGAGTTGAAAGATGGAACATAACAATAATATAATTGTTATTACTGTGTTAAAATAAAAATATATTAGTAGAAAAAAATACTTTATTATTAGCCAAAAACAAAATATTTCAATGTCCATATTAAATAATACATTTTAAAATTAACTTTATATAAAGAAATAAATTAAAATATTTCTTATTTTCATTTTTTATGATAAGGTGTATGTGTAATTTATTTGCATTCTTAATAGAGAGAGAGAGAGAGAGAAGAGAGAGAGAGAGAAGAGAGAGAGAGATCTTATTCCATTATAAGTTCTTTGTGGAAATTTATAATTCATAAATTTTTTCATTTTAAATAATTTATAACAAAATAATTATATATAGAAAGAGTTTTATGGATATATATTTTCTACTTCCAAATACGATTTGGGCATGTTATAAACATTTCAATGTGTAGATTGTGAATCATAAATAAAATATTTCAATTGTAACTTGCGTATATTATACAAAAATATATATATATAATATATATATTATATATAATATATATATATATATATATATATATATATAGAGAAGAGAGAGAGAGGAGAGAGAGAGAGAGAGAGAGAGAGAGAGATATATTTTATTCATTTTTGTGCCTTTACAACCTGGTATGAGAGAGGTGTTGTCACTAACGCTACATTTAAAAGTAACAATAGAATACTTATGTTCACAAACTCAAAAATAATAATAACAAAAAAAAATCAATGTATAAACAAAATCTCTAATTTCAAGCTTAATTTTAAATCAACTTCATATAGAGAGATAAATTAATTGAAAATAAAAAATAATAATTTACTTTTTAGAATGAGGAATTATGTAATTTCTTCACTAATTAATATGGTGTTGATATATGACATGTAAAAATAATGTTATATATTACATAGATGACTAATTCGTTTTTATAACTACATATATAGAGATATTCATATGGATATATGTCCTCTGCATTCAAATGTGATTGGGGTATGTATTAATATTTTTAATAGGTAGAATGTGAAGATAGATAGATGTATACTAGCCTAGATCCATCTTATCTATGGATCTCTCAAGCATTGAGATAGATCAAATATCTAGAGTTTCATAACTCTTTTTTGTGAAAAAGTTGAGGAAATGTTTGCACCTCTAGATACTTTATCCCTCTCATGGATTGATATATTTGGAGCTAAGATGGATATGGGCTAGTTCTGGTTGTTTGGGATTACACAAAATCTTTTGAATATCTAAGTAATATGATCAATTTATTTTAAATTGGCTTAGTTTCCATATGTTTTTAAGAAAATAGAGAGTAATTATAAGTACAATGACGAAAAATGATGAAATAAACATTTTGAATGGAAAGGAAAGTGCTCTCTCCCGTAATCTTTCCATAAATATTTACTTGTTTGATAAATGGTTATTGATGTAAATAATAGTATTGAATCTATTTGAAGTATCTAAAATTGACTTCTATATCTACTTAATATAATTTAGTGGGATTATCTATTGCTACTAATCATAGCATATTATTGTAGGAAACAAAATTTAGCTTAAATACATTATAGAAGAGGTTATTGAATATTGAGCCATATAGTGAGGCATGTACTCGAAAATTCACGAGTGAAGATTATGATGTTGTATCTTATGAGCCAAAGTATGGATGGGTACTTAATATTGATTCTTGATTGTTGTGTATATAAGTAATATTTGAAAATTTTTGTTAGATCTCAATATTTTGTATGGGAGATGAGAACTGAACTATAATAACTAGAAACCAACCTAGATTGTAGTCCATTAAACCTATAGTATGGACTAATTTTTAGTAGAATACTTATATTACAAGATTGATGGTCGAAATGTTGCTATATAAGATATATTCCTAAACTTGACACTAGGGAAGAGAGTGTTTGAGTTAATTTTTGTAGAAAGGTTGATGAGCCCCAAAAATGGATAATTATTTGGGCTCATTCAACATCCTAATTCGACTTAATCCACCATTCTCATTATTTTGTTGCATGTTTTTTATTATATTTATGCTAATAGAGTGAATTGGGTTATTCATTATGCCAACAAGTCCAATGTGTGCTTTGTGTAGCCTTTTTGGTCAATTTGGAGACAAAATTAAAGCTTTTAAAGAGCACTTGGCAACCAAATTCGTGGGAGAACAAGGGAGAGGATTTGTAGGAAGGTGTCCCCTTCATTTATGGGCCCTTACCTCGAATTCTCCACCATTAGCTCAAAGTTCAAGGGCCACCAAATAAATTATCACAAAGGAAGCCAAGCAAGTCAAGTAGGACTACTGTTAACTACAAGTTTTGGGCAGCCGAGTCCCTAAAGTTTAGGAGGACTGTTGGGGTCCTCAATTTGTATAAAATAAGAAGGCTTAGGGCCTCATTTTAGTTAGTCATTTTGGTTAGCCAGTAGTTAGTCATTTTTGTATTCATTTTGTAGTTCAATTTTTAGGCAGTAGATTAGCTTTGCTTTCAGCACATTTTCAAGTTCTCCTTGTGGACAGTTTTTGGAATGTAACATTTCTTTTGATCAATAAAGATGAATCCAGCTTTGCACCAGCTCTAAATCTCTCTTAGGAGGTTGTAGCTCTTGGGGTTGGGCCCATCTCAAATTCCCAGTACCTCCTTTGTTTACTTTCATGTGTCTTTGCTGCATTCTTAGAATAAAATCTACTATTTGGATTTAAATCTTGTTTTGTTATTTAGGTTGTTTTTGATGAGTAAAATAGCTTTTCATGCTAAGATTTAGTTGATAGGTTGTTAACAGAAAAAGCTTCAAGAAAAGGGCCATCAAACATCTGTGGTTTCACCTCTCCCTCAGTGGGATTAGGAGCTGTGACTAGGATGACTTTGCTGCCCACAAAAACACTGATTTTGCTTTGCCATGCAATCACTAGTATTTGATTTTCATGTGTAAAAGTTGGTTACAAGTTCATACTTTCGTTTTCTTAGTTGTATGAGATAAAATACATGGTTTCATTGCAGGTCACACTTCTGTTCATTCTCTTTACTGGAAGCTAGCATATTAGGTCAACGTAATAAGGTCTTTGAATTTACAAGTCTTTGTTGATTCAGATTGGAAAAATGACTTGCAGAGCACCTGTACCACTTCTTCATATGCTTATTCTCCATCAGCACCATCCACTCCACCCTCTACTTAGAATCCTTGCCTCACGTTTGTCATTTTCTCCCAAAACCCTAATTTTTGTGCAACATTGCTTCAGTCTTCCTTGAACAAATCCCACCATCCTTTCCACTCCTTAGCTCTATTCCCCAAGTCCTAGACCTCTTCACACCCCTATTTCACCTCCATACTCATTCCATCATTGTTTTCCCTCCATCCATGCTCCAAAATCCCATTTCTGAACATCCTGTAGAAAAATCTCTGAACATCCTATAGGACCCCTGCAGACTTTCTGTAGAAGCTCTCGAATGAGGTTTCTTGATAGCCAAACCTTGTGAAACTCTCAGGAAGGGTGCTAGGGACCCCTTAGGACCTCTTCTAACCTTCCCGACCTCTTCCAAGCATTTCCTCTCACCGATCCACCTCTGCACAGTCAAAAATAGTGAAAGCACATGCATGATAATTCTAACAACTTACTGAAAAATACAAAAAGATGGTTTTTTCAGATTTTTCTGTAGACATAGCTTAAATACATGCACTTCATCTTCTTAGAAGTCAATGGCATTTCATTCAGTAGCTTGCATCTTCCCTCTTGCATCAGTAGGACTAGCTGGTAGAATTAGGGTTTGCTAGGGTTTGCATTTCGTTTTGGCTTTCAGTTTCTTTCTGCAAGTAGATTAACTTCCTTTGAGTTAGCTTTCATCCATCAGTTAAAAAGATTCTTCTAAGAGCTCATAGAAGTTGGCTTAAGCTCCTAGCGGACTTGTGCCAGTTAACCAAGTGACAGTTGTGGCAAGAGCTAGTACTTGTGCATACAACACCGTCGCTTCCAAGTTTGTTAAGAACTACCGGGTTGATAAAATTAAAGAAGGGAGTCCTAGGAGTTGTAGCATTATTGCTACAATACTGGGGCCCACCAAAGGTCAAACAAACTATATTATGAGATATAATTTGAATATTCTAAAAGTTTGACTGAAATTCATGTTATGGAATTTTTTGATATGCTCAGAAGAAAACTAACAACTTTTAAAGATGGAGTTCATTTCGGAGTAGGTCTAAAACCTCTTTCAACACTTAATTATATGATAGATAGAATATTTATGTAAAATGTAAATAAAAACTACATTAAGATAAAATAGTACATAATTTGAACAAAGTTTAATTAAGGGATATCCCTTCAGTAAGTGAACATGAAATAGAATTGGTGCTTACTAAAGCTAATAAGTATTTTAGTTAATTATGACTCAAGGAAATATGAACAAAGTTTAAAGTAGTTAAAGATCAAGGTATTATGCTAGGAGAATGGTGGAGCCCATAATACAAGAAAATTGCAAAGGAAAACTCTAATGTTTATATAGTTGTTGAAGGTGTTAGACCCGCTAACATTCAAGGGAATCTCCCAGGTATGAAGTCCCAACTAGACCTCAAACTATTTGGAGTAGGAGGCCTAGCAGTGGGTAGTAAAGTATCACCTTGTCCATAGTAACGCGTAGAGGTTAGTAAGCCAGCTTTAGCAGAAAATAAGTGTGTGACCTTGCAACGAGTCAAAGGAGATTCCTGGGGGTTTAGACACATGGGGGGCAGAGGAAGTGTGTCCTTTAGAAGCTTGTAATAGTATGAAACCTGAAAGGAACACATGAGTGGAATTACATCACAATTTGGAAAGAAAAATAGTCCACAAACCAAAGTGACAGATTAATCCAACAACATGTCTTCAACAAGATTCATACAATCGTATACAAAATAGTTCATAAAAAATTGTGTTAGTTAAATAAAATACATTTCTAAAGCAACCAGAATAGTCCAACTACAATAAAAACATATGCATGAAAACGTGTTGGCTCTATTATATTATTATTAAGTAAAATTTCCATCCAAACATACACCATTGATGACCACTAGCCCCAATAGTGGAACATTACAGTCAACACCGCTTGCTCCTCCAAATAAGTATACCTACTCTACATTGTGGAGAAGCCAAGGTTCATTACAATACACTCCAAGCCTTCTCTAAGAAATCCCTAGCTAAAAGCTTGGCTCCCAAAAGCCTCCACTATGAGTTATGAGGTTCTATTTATAAAAAAGGGTAGGGTGACCCTTGACATTCCCCCTTGACTCTTTGAATACCCTCATGACTCTTAAAATCCTTTACAAATAACTCTATACATTACATAGTGACTGTTGACATTCCACTAGTGACACTTGGAACTTCACTTACAACATATTTACAATAATATACAATTTCCAAATATACCCATGTGGGACAAAATAGGATCAAGTCAACCTGACAAGACAAACAATAAGGCTTGGGAGTTTGGGGAAGATCAACTTGTCGACATGATCTTGATGATATTTGGTGATGAACTGATACCAAGCTTGATACTATGCTATGGTGTTGCCATACTATTTGATGATGTCTTTTTGAAAACAGACTCTTGCCTCCATGGCTTCAAAGTATATGGTTTTGGAACCTTTGTCCAACTCATATTGAAGCATGTGTAGCATTGTCCTGAGTGTGGCTAGACCATAGATGTAACTATGCATGTTTTTCTACATTTAGCTGCAAGTCATCACTGGTGGCCTCACACATTAACTTCTCAATGTACATGTAAATCTTTAGTTGGAATTGGTTCTTCTAAATGGCTTTGATGAGCGATCTAATTGAAGGGATCCCATGTGTCCTCACCATGACATCTAGTCCCTTGAATAACCAGACAAATAAAGTCTCAATGCTAGTGATGAGCAGAGGGAGTTGCTCATAGTTCTGAATCAACATCCGAATGTGTGATTTATCCAATGCTTATGGTGACTTCATGATATTATACAAGTAAAGAGAGGCTCCCTTGTATCTCATTGTCCATTCCTATATGCGTGTAGTAGCAGCACGTATTTCTTTGAGAGTTTGGCAAATCTTGATGCACTGCTACTAATAACCATATAGGTGGACAACCACCTTGTGCATGGTGACAAATCTATTCTAAAATTTCACATGGATTTATCAAGAGTTAATAATTCAATAAGTATTACCTTTCTCATCTCTACCATAATAGATCCTGTTGATTTTTCTTCTCTCTCCTTGGCCACTTTCAATTCCTTTTCCATCCGATCATTCTATGTTATCGAGAACTAGACACTTGAGCTTGTGGCTTTTGCATAATCCTTAGTGGCATCGATAATGGTAGTTGGATGTTTTCTAACATATGAAATGATCACCCTTTCCTTCATAAATGCAAGAGATGCATGATCATCCAGGAAATGCATTCTCTGTGCCTGTAAAATTTGTTGCTACAAATCATCAAAGGATATATTGTACACATCCATCCCCAAATCATCATCAAGGAGGAAAAAATCTCCTTGCTCGCTCAGGACATGTTCTATTACTGGAGGTAGTGAAGATTGTGGTGCAACCTTAGATGGTCTCGGCATGAGATTAGTGTCTTGTTCCTATGGTTCCTATTCCATATTCGTGTCCATCTCTTCAACGGGTTGTTAAATCTATTGAGAAAGTTCTCATTCCTATAATTTCTCACCCTTCTCTTCTTCTTCTGCTAGCTTTTCTGATTCTTCAATCTGTATTGGTAGTATCCTCTATCATTGTTCCTTGGCCTTCTTCCTATTCCTGTCTCTTCTTTTCTTCCCTCTCTCTCCTTCATAGCTCATGTTTTTCTTTCAGCTTCTTTTCTGTCTCTTGCAACTTCCTCTCTACTTCCTCCTACTATTGCTTCTCTTTCTTCATTTGTTATGCTCTCTTTAATTATTGTGCCTCTTTGCCTCCACTTCTAAAGATACTCTCTCCATGAGAGGATATTATTTGAACTTGTAGCTTTGTTCGGCCTCTGGGTCCTCGATAACCTTCCTATTTCCTTATCCTAGACTGGTTCATTACTCACTACTGCTACCTATAAAATGACTTTCCATTCTACAACCATGTTGATCAGTTCATTGAGCCTATAGGAGTTGTAATAGTATTTCCAAGGATCTTCCTCTACCCAATGAAATGTCCTGTGGATCCATGGGTAATACACCTTCACACAGTGGTTATTGCATATACAATGTGGATAATATTGATTGTAGTCCTTGGTTATAAAATCAAATATTTCTAAGTCCTTGACCTTGACATCCACATCCTTTAAGGTCTTGATCTCTTATAATCCAATCTACAAAGGAAGAGCAGGCCATGGTCCAAACAGCTTAATCTTGGTAGATTCTTAGATAGGTAGAGAATCAAAGTAGCCCAACAGCTTAATTTGGGCCCTCGGATGAAATAAGGGTAGTCTATAGATAGGAAAGCATGAAAAGGAAAAATTGAAATGATGGGTTTGCAAGTCTAAGTGCACCCAAATCAAAAGAAGAAAAAATGTTAGGTAAGTAGGCTGGGTAGGTAGTTTTGAGGTTGCTGAATCTTGATTGTTGATCAGTTTTAGGTTTCCAGGTGTCATCTTTACTCAGGACACAATCAGTGGGCAGTTCTATGCGAGAAGCTCAAAAACAAGTATAACTAACTTCCTTTCTCTGTCTCCCCCAATCATTAACTAATTTCCCCAAAAAAGAGGTCAAGATCTACTTGATACCTCTTAAGTTCCATCATTTTCATAACATTAGCTTGGGTGAAGATCTACTTTACTCAAAGATGTTCCATACTCTCTCTAAAAGGTTCTATCCCCTCGTAACAGCCTAAGATCTCCTGAACTTAGCGCTTTCTCACCATCTCCATATTAACCACTGACATTATTATTTAGCTCCCTATATTTTCCCATCCCCCTACTAAAATTATGTAAATCATCCCCTATGTAAATATCCCTCCCCTGGTTGAAAAATAACCATAAGTACCCCCGGGAATTACTCAGTTTACCTGAAACTTAGCAAGAACCCTCATGCTGCCCCTTCAAACCATCTTCCAAATACAATGGACTTCTTCCAGAGTATAAAATCCCTTTTCAGGTTATCGGACTCCTTCCGAAGCCTCAAATGCCTTTCTGACCCACTTACTCACTCCTTCTGATCGCAACAAATCCCTTGCCGACTTCCTTGACACTCCGCAGACCCTAGTAAGCCAGCTTGCATCGCAATATCGCAGTATTCTCACCACATAAGTCATGACCCATCCATCGTTACCCGACGCGATATTGCGATATCGGCAGTCGCAAGCGCCAAATGTCCAACTAAAACACCTTCCCATTCCCCGCCGATGCGATATTGCGATCGCATCGGAGAACTTCATCGCGTCGCCTTCAAGCATCAGCACCCCACCATGTCACTTCTGTACCAGAGACCCACCGCAGGCTGACGTCATCTATCATACTGCTGACGTCAGCAACCAGAAAGCCGAAAATTCGCGCAGGAAGGAAAATCGCACTTCGGAGCTCCAGAACAAGAAACAGAGGCAATTTTCGATGCGCTAATCGTGCATCGCTATAGGAAATAGGCCGTTTCGGGGAATATTTGGGGAATCTTTTGATTCCTTGGCCTGTTTTACGCCGAAAAGGCCCGAAATCGCCCGATCATGCCAAATTAATCCGGTTTAAAGACAGCAAAGGACCAATGACAGAGATTAAAATGTATCAGATCAAATCATCAGGTAACAAGCGTGTCAAAGAGTATCAATAGGCGGCAGAAGCCATCAATGTAGCGGCAAAGAGTATCAGCAAAAATCTTAAGCAGCGGCCCAAAGCAAGAGAACATTTAATACCTTCCAACAGAGTCAAAGAAAGAGGGCGAAGCCACTCAAACACCCTTAAATCATAATTATTGCACATTTACCTCACACTAGAACAGAGCTACAGATCCCGAAGCCCAGTTACTCCAACAGCACCGCATCAAGCCTCCAAGGGCCACATTGCACTCCTTTCGATTCAGCTGCCTCTAGCGCAGCCCAAAGGACTTAACCGCATTTAATTCCAGCGACACTTAGGTTTTAGAAAAGCTTTTCCAGCAGACCTGTTTAGGTCAATTGTAATGAATGACTTCCTGATATTTTGCTTATATATACCACCCTGAACAATGTAGTGAGGGGTTGGTTGGTTGGTTAGTGAGTCGAAGACATTGCTTAATCTTCTTCTCAACACTTTCTCCAAGAAGAGACCCGCACTGTAACTGTCATATTTTCTATAATCAAAGACTGCTGAAAGCATGGATTTCGAAACTGCTAGATGTGTTTAATTGGCCAAGGAGTGATTACGGAATTCCTATGCTTCTACATGATTCAATAAGTGTTTCTCACCTCTGTTAATTTTCATGTTTTTTCCACCGTTCTGCCAACTAAATTGTAGAAAAAAAGAATAGCTTAAGATTTGTTTAACTACACCTTAAGTTCAATTTCTGCACTTTTTTATGTTTTCATCAGAAAAAGCTATGAGCATGTATACTTAAATGATCTTGTTTACACTGTTTCTTTCACATATGAATGAGAATTTAGGAATTCTTAACTACTCCTAGATCATCGTTCATCCACTTCTCCTCCTTTTCAGTATGATGAAATGATTCTCCTTTGTCTTTCATCTCTAATTCTCATCATTCCATCCCTTCGGTAGATTGATAATTGTATCATGTGTGGCTATCTCGCTCCTTAATCCTCTTATGACCAAGAAGACACAATAGCAAGCCTTAATCCATGACTCCATGCCCAATGGTTTGAAACTTATCACACCTTACCTTGCCTCTTTGCTTGAGATTTCTACCTTCCATCCAAACACAAACAAAAAACCCCTGAGCGAAAAGCTAGCCTAAAATCATCAACAAAGTTGAATCATTAAGAGAGATCCCTCTCTGATTGCAGGTGGGCTAGAACCTGCAATCCAAAGATTGGTTTGTGGTTACCTCGGCCGTATCCCTAAAAAGGAGTCTAGGGACAACCTGAGTGATAACATAATGATGGTGACTCCGCTGGGGACTTGAATCATTTGGTTCATTACTATAAACCCCTCTTTCTAGAGAAAGTGATCCTTTTCTTCAGACCTTTTCATGTTTAGTTCTGATCTTTGATGGTGGAGAGAGATCAGGCACTTCAAAGTTAAGGCATCCACCTGGCGACTCCACTTCATTTTCAATCAAGGCTCCACTGAGGAACGAACCAATTTAACAACCTAACAGTCCATATTCCAAAGTATTAACAATAAGACAGAAAGACTGGGTTCATGGAAGATATTTCATTTGATAAAGCTTTAGATAAATTCAGGGAAAGTTTATCAGAACTTGAGCTTAATGAATAATTTTTCAGATTGGTGCTGTTAAAAACAACAGGACGCCCGAGTAAACTTTTTCTAGAGTTAGTTGTTGAAAGATATGAAAATGAAATTGAACTCTTGGAATCTCAAATTCAATCATATAGTTTCCGCGACCCTAAAGAATTTTTCCAAAATCTCCCTCCCCCAAGTCAGAGGGAAATAGTGCTACCTTCTGACTTACAGATTGAGTATAATTTGGATTTCAAGGCAAAGACAAAAGGATTAGTTGTGGGGCTTATTACCGAGGATGCAGTTGTTCCATCTGAACAAGAAGGCCAAGAATTCTTCCGAAGTCTTCCTTACTCAAGTCAAAGGGAAATAGTGCTACCTTGTGACTTACAGATTGAGTATAATTTGGGTTTCAAGGAAAAGGCAGAAGGATTAGTTGCGGGGCTTATTACCGAGGATGCAGCTGTTCCATCTGACCAAGAATGCCAAGAATTCTTCTGAAGTCTTCCTTCCTCAAGTCAAAGGGAAATAGTGCTACCTTCTGACTTACAGATTGAGTATAATTTTGGTTTCAAGGAAAAAATAGAAGGATTAGTTGCAGAGCTTATTACCGAGGATGCAGCTGTTCCATCCGACCAAGAAGGCCCAGAAGAAACTATCCCACATAATGTTCTTATTGATCCTATTGCAGACTACATGGAACTTCTTCTTAACTCAAGTTCTTTAGTATGCTTTCTCTGTGAGGACCGAATACATCAGCAGCAGCCTTTCTATGCCACAACTTTGATTATGGGGGCACATGACTGAATAATGCTTCCAAGTTCATTAACCATCAGTCAACAAGTTCATCTTTTTTTTCAATTGCTTAAGTGGCTGCACTGGTTATTTGATTTCACCTGACGGCAAAGTAAGTGCTGGTTAGGGTAGGTAGGTAGGATTAATAAGGCAGACGGAGAAGGGAATTTTGCAGAGAACAGCAACAACTAAATACTAAGGCAATCTAACCTGCTGTTCTTGGCTTCTCACAAGGAGAAACCATCCCCAAGTGGAGCCAATGTTAGCCTCCTGCTGCAACAGGTTACTCATATTTCATGATTGACATTTTTACAAGCCAAATATGTCATACTTTGCATGCTGCAATGCTCCATATTTGCTTAACAGTCTCCAAGCAAAGAAGGCTATTCAGAGTTCATTTAACTGCCTTCCAAATTTTGATAAATTATTCTGGTATCGCTAATCTTCAGTTAAAGGGAGGTCCAAACAGCTTAATCTTAGCCTCCCTAGGTTTAAATTTCCTGTATTAGAATATAGAGAATGAAAATTTGTCCAAACAGCTTAATCTTGGCCGATTCTTAGATAGGTAGAGAATCAAAGGAGCCCAGCAACTTAATCTGGGCCCTCGGATGAAATAAGGGTAGTCTGTAGATAGGAAAGCATGAAAAGGAAAAATTGAAATGATGGGTTTGCAAGTCTAAGTGCACCCAAATCAAAAGAAGAAAAAATGTTAGGTAAGTAGGCTGGGTAGGTAGTTTTGAGGTTGTTGAATCTTGATTGCTGATCAGTTTCAGGTTTCCAGGTGTCATCTTTACTCAAGAAACAATCAGCGGGCAGTTCTATGCGAGAAGCTCAAAAACAGGTATAACTAACTTCGTTTCTCCGTCTCCCCCAATCATTAACTAATTTCCCCAAAAAAGAGGTCAAGATCTGCTTGATACCTCTTAAGTTCCATCATTTTCATAGCATTAGCTTGGGTGAAGATCTACTTTACTCAAAGATGTTCCATACTCTCTCTAAAAGGTTCTATCCCC
>APFE031327165.1:229107-273159 GCA_000404065.3 Pinus taeda
AGCCCTCTCTGATTGCAGGTGGGCTAGAACCTGCAATCCAAAGATTGGTTTGTGGTTACCTCGACCGTATCCCTAAAAAGGAGCCTAGGGACAACCTGAGTGATAACAAATTCTACCAGTTGAATGGCCTTACATCATTTTCTAACTGGCCCATCACAACCACCCAGCTCTACAGAAAGGTCTTTGTTCTCTCTTGTCTATACAGTTGACGTGAAAAGATGACTTGGTATGAAATCGGGCATTCTTGAGTGACTTAGTCTTGTAAACATGATTGGGTGTTACTCTAAAATTTGATGTCTCTTTCACCCAATGCTTTATGATGTATCTAGCATTCACATTACTTTGGGGATCATAGAAAGGTGCATCCATGCGGTTCACCAGCTATGGTAAGTGATACATCTCATGATATTTTTTCAACCTGAAGGTAGCAAGTTGTATTCCACTGGAACTACTGAATTTCATTGTCTCAGGATCTTTATGTGAGACAATCTAGTGAATGATGTCCACACATGGGAAGGAGTGGTACCTGCATGAAACCTTGTGAAATTCTGACCTGTGGATGTTGACACAGACCTGTCGATGTTTGAGATCTTCCTTGAAGTTCCCTGCAAATATTTCCTTGATTTCCTGCCATGTGATCTTCATGCTCTTCTCTATGAATAAATGTGTGTTTGCATAGACTGGTAAGTTCATTGACACATTTTCAACTACATCTCTAGTGCTACAAACTTTCTTGGAAGCCAAGTTACCAGTACTACTGAAGAGATACTCAACAACTGATGTACCTAGAGATAGAGAGGACACTCATGGCATGCAAATGTTAGCTTGAAATTAGAAAGCACTTCATAGACAGATCATGCAACACACTGGGAAAATGCTTGGAGAGATTGTGTAATATTGACTCTTAGAGGTGACTGACTGTTAGCTGGATCTACACATTGCATGATCCTAACTCCTAGTGGGAGGTGCTGATGATTGGAACTACACAATTCATAGACCAGTGTGGCTTACTGATCACTTGAACTATGAAATCCATAATTCAGTCTAGCTTTGATGTTGGTTGGGACAATGCATTGCACAATCCCAGTGGGCAAGCTCCAGGACTATCTCATGGAGTTGCTTAGTGCACAGCCAGGGCCAGCCCTTGGCAACCGAAATGGTGACAGTTAGTGCATAAAATAGGTAATGCATGCAACACTTAGGAAAGGAAATTCAAAACTTAAAACATCACCTATTCAAACTAAAACAAATCGAACATCAACGATCGTTCAATAAAGTAGGTAAAACAACACTCACATAAGAAAAGAAAACAAAAGCGATAGAAAAAGAAGCAAAAGACTAGAAAAATAAGACTTACCCGGAAAATTTGTGAACACTATGTCGAAGGTTCCTATATGCCTCAGGAATTCTAAATCTCCAATGTCAAATGTGAAAATGAGCTCTCGCAACGTACATTAAATAGATTGAGTCGATTTAGGGTTTATGACGTGAAGGCCAAAAATCTAGGAAAAAGTGACACTTGGCGGTAATTTTTAAAATTAACTCAAGTGTAACTCTACCTCGTAAAAATATATCCCTATTTTCTAGGGATTATTTTTCGCTTTTTTTCTTTTCCTTTTTTGGGAAAAAGCTGCCATGCATGCTAGGAGAGATCATGCAATTCCAGATGGGAATTGAACAACTCACTGACACATGCATCGGGAAACAACTAAGGGAATGATTATGCATAATTCATGGGTTGAGTGGCTTGGGCTTCCTCTCATGCTCTACACATTTTCCCAGCTAAAGGTAGGCTTCTAGCTGGGTTTGTGCAATTCTAGAGTCAAAGCTCACTGCCAGGCTAAACTACGGATTTCCTGAGGGGAAGGTTGAGTCCCCTCTAGGATTGTGCAGATCATCAAGGAAAGCCTATAATCGGATCACAACCAAGTGAGGAGGTTAGCTTGTGGTTAGACAACAAAGCACGGGAGAAAACACAAGTTGTAAGAAAAAGATAAAGCTTAATGAAAGCATAAGTACATGGGTTAGTTCAAGATAATTTGCTAGGTTTTTAGGAGGGAGGTTGCAAAACGAAGCGTAGGTAAAATTTTGGAGGGTGGTTGTAGCCGCTACTAGTAAAACTCTAGCTCTCTATATGGACCTTGTCTCATGCAAAGTGAGTCTAACTCTTCCAGAAGTATTATTCAATTCTTTGATCGTCATGGCTCCTTCACTAGCTTGAGTTAAAGATATAGTCCTTACCTTTCTCTTTTATCGGCAACACACATACCAAGCCAATTCAACTGAGTTTCTTTGATTGGGGATGAAGGGTATATTGATGCATAAGTAATATTGAATGTTAGAGTTTTAGTTTCATCTATGGTGTTGCTCTCTTGCCAGCAAGCCTAGACAGTACACTGATGGAGTCACTTTAGGAACAAAATCATTGCTTTGCTCAGCGAGCCTGGACAGTACCCTGATGGATTTACTTGCTTCACCTCCCTATGCAAGAAGCCTTTCTTTTCTTTCACTTTATTTTTCTATTTTTCTATTTTTTTCATTATTAAAAGAACTATGCATAGGCACTTATTTATTTCATGAGGCAGAAGAGGGGTCCTAAATTATTGAGATCAGAAGAGGTTGTCCCTTCAAATAAAGATGTTATATATACCTATGACATACTTGTTAAGGTTCCCTCCCTCACCTTACTCTACTTGACTGAGTTGAAAAGGGTTAATTCAATATAGAAAATCGATTAGAGTAGGTGGTACTAGTTAAAAGTGAAAGCATTGTGTTTCACCAAGACTCACTCTAAAGGGAACGTATTTTCCATTAGGGTATCATCGACTGAAGAAACGCAACCTCTTCATAAACAGAGGGGAAAGACAACTAACCAAATGTTGATAGCTCTATAAGTCCTCTTTTATTTCACCCTGCTTATCTCAAGAGCCAAACATAGTTTCATGGGAAATTAATCCTACGGTGCATAGCAAAGGAAATAAGAAAAGGACAAAAGTAAACAAAATTAAAGAAAGTAAGCAAAAGAAAAACAAGGAAGCAAACACTATTCCTACTCCTAAGCTAAACAGTGCATGGGCCTACTCACATGAAGTGATATTTCCAATGTAGCCATTGGTGCATTGGTTGGCCCATATTGGTGAAGGCATTATTAACAAGAAAGATATTCAGACAAACTAGAAAATAAGAAATATAAAACAATGAAAACCAACACTCTCGAAGTTTAAATGCGTCCACAAAAAATAAAAGAGTAAAGTCACATGACAGACACTGTGCAGGCATATCATGGTGTTGCATCATACTATGCATAGACAAGCATGTACACCCTTTCAATCTTGACAAATGAGAAAACACGTAGATAGAATAAAAATTTCATTTCACAAAATGACTTGCTACATATGACTCCTCCAATGCATGAGTGATAGGATCATGTGATTCAAGTGGAGGATGTGATATCTATGGATCAGATTGATTTTCAATGTAAATAATAGAGTAATGAGGAGCTTGGGCTGGTTGAACATATTTCTGATTAGGAGTGGAACTGTCCTCAAGGCTATGAGAAGCTGACATAACCATCATTTCAGGCTGAAGTGCCTCGACAACTTCAGGGGTTTCCACTTCACCAAAAGATAGATAATCAAAGACTAGTGGCTTAGAAAGATCAATAGCAAGTGAATCAGAATTGTGATTAAATGAGTGAGTGAAAATATCACGATAACCACGATAATAAAATTCAAGATGTGCATCAACATCCTAATTATATGACGAATCATATATAGGGGTTGATGAAAAAAATAATTTTTCACCCTCTAAATTTCTAGAATTGAAAGATGAAGAAAGATTTGTCCTCACCACAATCAAATGACACACTGACATCCTGTGTGTTCTGTGAATGATCTGAAGTAGAAACCTCTAGGCATGAATTTTCACAAGAAAAATCAGAAATGGAAGAAGCATAAGAGATGTTAGGATAAAGCAGATGAGGTGTGGACAAAAGGAGGTCATCCTTCACCATGAATTCTTCTTCAGATTCCCACACATACTCATAAAAAATGATAACACAGGTTGGCTTCTCAACACCAACTCTATCAACAAATTGATCCTTGTGAACAACAATCATGGAGTTCAGAATGGATGAACATAAAACACTACAATCTAGAGGATCAAAGGAACAAGATGAGAGAGGTTGAGAAAATGAGATCACGTGACAACCATCAGGGATGCAATCCAAATTTGTGAATATTAATAGGAGGAGTTGAAAATTCAATAGATTAGTTCACAACTTCCTCCACCTTGTCGTCTGGAGCTAGAGCTGCTTGGTGAGAAGAGGACAGAGGGTTACTTGTGATAGCAACCTTGTCCATCTTAGATTTGGAAGCTCTAACACCGAGGTATGCTGGTAGGGGTTCCAATGATTCTATCCCATGTGGATTTTCATATATGTGAAGAAGATACTGAAATATTTCCTTGAGAAATTTCCAATCAACTTCATCTTCTGGGATTTCAAAATCAAGATTACAGAGGTGATCCAAAAATTTCACAATAGATCCGTTAGGTGCTTTTCATAATTCCAAAATTTTCTTATTGAGTACTTTACAGTCATAACAAAAGAAATAATTACCTACCTCTCTGATCATGTGATCAAAAGAGTGAATAGAGACTGTGGGCAATGTGGGACACCATTTCTTGACACACCTTTCGAATGTGTAAGCGGAAAACCCACAAACACTGTCATCCAAGGGGACTTCATTCCTCTCACAGAAGCATAAGAATGAAACTACGTGTCTTAATAGGGTTATTCCACTTTCACCGTTGTAATTGATTTGTGACAAGTCATCGATGACATCCTCTGCCATATTGAAATCATGTACATGAGAAAACATGCCAGAGTTGAGATTGTGATGTAAGTCATTAATGATGTGCAGAGATTCAAACCAAAATTTGAGGGCTCAGCTTGTCATCTGACCCTCCTTCTAGCTCCAAAAATGTTGACAGTGCTAGACCCACCAACATTCAAGGTGATCTTCCCAGTAAGACATCCCAACTAGACCTCAAACCATTTGGACTAGGGGTACTAGCAGTGGGTAGTAAAGTAGCGCCTTGACCACGGTAGTGTGCAAAGGTAAATAAGATAGCTTTGGATGGAAGCAAGTGTGTGACCTTGCAACAAGTCAAGTGAGATGCATGGGTTTTCTAACACATAGAGGAGAAAAGAAAGTGCATCCTTAGAAGCCTGTAATAGTATGCAATCTGAAAGGAACACATGACCATAATGACATCACAAGCTAGAAAGCAGAATAGTCTACAAACCAAAGTAACAGATTAATCCAACAACACATCTTCAACAAGATTCATACAACCATATGCAAAATAGTTCATACACAAACACGTAAGTTAAAATATAATACATTTCTAAATTAACTAGAATATTCCAACTATAATAACAACATATGCATGAAAACATGTTGGATGTGGTATATTATTATTAAGTGAAAGTTCCATCCATAAATACACCATTGATAGCCACTAGCTCTAATAGTAGAACAATACAGTGAACACCACCCTCTCCTCCAAAGGATTATACTCGCTCTACACTATGGAGAAGCCAAGGCTCATCACAATACCCTCCAAGCCTTCTCTAAGCAATGCCTAGTGAAAATCTTGGCTCCCAAAAGCCTCTACTATTAGTTATGAGGTTCTATTTATAACAAAGGGTGGGGTGACCCTTGGCATTCCCCTTTGACTCTTTGACTACGCCCATGACCCTTAAAATCCTTTACAAATAACTCTTTACATTACATAGTGACTGTTCACATTCTAGTAGTGACACTTGGAATTTCAGTTATAACATATTTACAATAATATACAATTTCCACATATACCCATGTGGAACAAAATAGGCTCGAGTCAGACTAGAAAGGCAAACACTAAGTTTTAGGAGTTTGGGGATAGATCAACTCGCCGACATGCTCTTGATGATCTTCAATGAAAAATTGATACCAAGATTGATATTGTGCTATGGCGTCCCCATATTGTTTGATGATGTCTTTATGAAAATAGACTCTTGCCTCCATGGCTTCTGAGTACATGGTTTTGGAATATTTTATTGAGTGTGCCTAGACCACTAATGTACCTCTACACTTCGGTGAGTGATCTGATTGAAGGGATCCTCTATGTCCTCACCATGACATCCAGACTCTTGAACATCCATGCATAGGAAGCTTCAATGCCAGTGATGAGTAGAGGGATTTTCTCATAGTTCTGAATCAACATCTAGATGTGTTTTTTATCCAACTCTTCCTACAACTTCATGATCTTCTGTAAGTAAAGTGTGGCTCCCTTGTATCTCATTGTCCATTCTTGTACGTGTGCAGTAGAAACATGTATGTCTTTGAGAGTTTGGGTAATCTTGATGCACTATTGCTGATAATCATATAGGTGGACAACCGACTTGGGCACAATGATAAATTTGTCGTACAATTTTTGCATGGCTTCCTCAAGAGTTGATACTTCAACAAGTATCACTTTTCTCATCTCTACCAAAGCAGATCCCCTAGATTTTTCTTCTCTCTGCGTAGCCACTTGAAATTCATTTTCCATCTTATCATTATCTTCTATTAATAACTTGACACTTGAGCTTTTGGATTTTGCATAAGCCTTAGTGGCATCAGCCATGACAGCTAGATGTTCTCTAACATTTGACATGATCACCCTTTCCTTCATAAATGCAAGAGATGCGCGATCATCTGAGGAATGATTTATCTGTGCCTGTACAATATGTTGTTGCAACTCATCAAAGGATATATTGTACACATCCATCCCTGAATCATCATCAAGGAGGACAACCTCTCCTTTCTCACTCAGGACATTTTCTAATACTAGAGGTGGTGGAGACTATGGGGCGACCTCGGATGCTCTCAGAATGAGATCATTATCTTGGTCTTGTGGCTCTTGTGCCATATCCATGTCCATTTCTTACATTTGTTGCTCAATCTGTTGAGAATGTTCCCATTCATGTAGCTTCTCACCCTATTCTTCTTCTTCTACTGGCTCTTATGATTCTTCAACATGTATTAGAGAAGTTTTCTCTATCATTATACCTTGCCCTTCTTCCTGTTCCTATCTCTGTTTCTCTTCCCTCTCTCTCCTTCTTAGCTCATGCTCTTCTTTCAACTTCTTTTCTGTCTCCTGCAACTTCCTCTCTACTTCCTCCAACCATTGCTTCTATTTCTTCCTTCGCTCTACTCTCTTTAAGGATTGTTTCCCCTTTTCCTCCACCTCCAAAGCCACTCTCTCCACTAGAGGATATTATTTGAACTTGTATATTTTTTTGGCCTCTGGGTCCTCGACATTCTTCCTCTTGCCTTTGTCCTACACCAGTTTGCTACTCACTACTGTTGTTGTTGTTTCTTCCTATGGTGGTGTTTCCTGTAGAGAGACTTTCCATTCTACAACCATGTTGACCGATTCATTGAGCCTAGAGGAGTTCTAACAATATCTCCAAGGATCTTCCTCTTCCCACTGGAATGTCTTGAGGATCCATGGGTAATACACCTTCACATAGCGTTTCTTGCATATATAATGTGGATCATACAGATTGTAGTCCTTGGTGTCAAAATAAAATCTTTCTAAGTCCTTGACCTTGGCATTTGTGTCCTTCAAGCTCTTGATCTCATACAATCCAATCCAGAAAGGAAGAGCGGGCCATGGTGCCTTCTTCCTCCTATGCAGTCCTACTAATAACCCCGTGGAGATGTGATATAAAACCTCTTGCATGACCAACTTATCTAGTCGAAAACCTTGGTAGCACATGGAAAGTTTTCTCTCCACCAAACATCTTGATGAAGGAGCCATCGGGTGAGGCATACCAATCTGCAATGTTGAGTAGTGCCTCCATCACTTCTTGGGACATGCAAGGTGGATCTTGTTCAAATATCATCTTGTAAATCGAGATGATGAAGTGATTATATAGCCTCGCCATGACTCCTTGGTAATTGTACTTAGAAGGAAACTTGTAGTATCTATTCACAACATTCTCTGATGGTGTCCATGTCCAACCCATGCTAGGAAATTGATGTTGGGCACAGATTGCATCAGGTAGGTATGCAAACATATAGAATCTCACTTGCTCATCCTTAGTGAATTTCAGGCATTAGTCACATGAAGCTTCAACTGAAGAGCCAACAAATTCAACCAGTTGAATGGCCTTCCGTCATTTTCCAACTAGTCCAACACAACCACCCAACTCTATTGAAAGGTCTCCGTGCTCCCTTGTCCATACAATTGACATGAAAATATGACCAAGAGTGGGTAGGCCTTCCTAATTGAATTAGTCTTATAAACATGATTGTGTGTCTCTCTCAACTTTGATGGCTCTTTCACCCAACACTTTATGATGTCTCTAGCATTCACATTGTTGTGGGGAGCATAGAAAGGTGCATCCATGTGGTTCACAAGCTAGGGTAAGTGATACATCTCATGATAGTTTTCCAACCTGAAGGTAGAAAGCTATATTCTACTGGCACTTCTGAATATCATCATCTTAGGATATTTATGTGAGACAATCCAGCAAATGATGTTTGCACATGGGAAGGTGGGGTACCTGCATGCAACCTTGTGAAATATTGACCTATGGATGTTGACATAGACCTGTGGATCTTCTAGATCTTCCTTGAAGTTTCTTGCAAGTATGTCCTTGATTTCCTGCCATGTGATCTTCATACCCTTCTCTATGAAAAGTTGTGTGTTTGCATAGATTGGTAAGTTCACTGACACCTATTCAACTACATCTCCAGTGCTACTCTCTATAGTGTCCTTTGATGCAGATTTCTTGGAATCCATGTTACTAGTACTGTTGAAGATCTGCTCAAAAACTGATGTACCCGAAGATAGAGAGGATACTCATGGCATGCAAATGTTAGCTTGAAATAAAAAATCACTTCGCGAACAGATCATGAAACAAACTATGCAATTGGTAAGAGAGATTGCATAATACTAACTCTCAGAGGGGACTGCCTATTAGCTAGATCTGTAGATTGCATAGTCCCAACTACTAGTGGGAGGTGTTGATGACTGAAGCTTCATAATGCGCAATCCAGTGTGGCTTACTGATGACTGAAATTGCGCAATGCGTAGTTCAGTCTAGCTTTAATGCTAGTTCGGATTGTGTATTACGTAATCCTAGTGGGAGGTGTTGATGAATGAAGCTTCACAATGTGCAATCTAGTGTGGCTTACTGATGACTGAAATTGCGCAATGCGTAGTTCAATCTAGCTTTAATGCTAGTTGGGATTATGTATTACGTAATCCTAGTGGGAAAGCTCTCGGATTGGCTACTAGAATTGCATATTGCATAGTTGGGGCCAGCCCTTGGTAGCCTCTGCATACTTACTAGAGCCAAGGTAGAGCCTTAAGATCCAAAAATGCGCAATGCATGTCATGAGGAGCAAGATCAAAGCCAAGGAAGCCCAGATCTTCCTAACGGAAACATGAAAATGAGCATATATGAAAGTGTAAGTGATGGTGGGTGCTGATATGAGTGAACGATGATGCATGCAATCAAAACAAGTACAAGAATCAATCAAAACAAAGAACAATGAAGCTTGTGAGGAGAGTCGCCACAACAATGATCGTTAGTGCAGAAATTGGGAAATGCATGTGAAACTTAAGAAAGGCAATGAAAAACTTAAAACAAAACTTCTACAAGCTAAAATAAATCAAAATGCTAGCATTTTTCAATAAAGAAGGGCAAAAAAACACTCATGCAAGCCAAGGAAACAAAAGCAATAGAAAAAGCAGCAAAAGATTAGAAAAACAAGACTTACTCGGAAATATTGTGAAGATTGTGACGAAGGTTCCTATATGGTTTGGGAATGTCGAAGCTCCAATGTTGATTTTGAAAATGAGCTATGGCAGGGTCCATTAAATGGATTGATTCAATTTAGGCTTTATGATGCGAAGAACAAAAATCTAGAAAAAGGCGACACTTGGCCACAGTTTCTAAAATTAACTCAAGTGTAACTCTTCTTGCTAAAAATTGGTCCCTAATTTATAGGGATGTTTTATTTTTATTTTTTATCTTTTATTTTTTTGGAAAAAGATGCCATGCATGCCAGGAGAGATTTCAGAGTTCCAGAGGGTAACCAGACAACTCACTTACACATGCATCAGGGAATAGCTGAGGGAATGCTTTTGCGCAATTCTTGGGTTGAGTGGCTTGACTGCCTCTCATGCTATGCATAGTTTCCCAACTGAAGGAAAGCTATTAGGTGGGTCTATGCAATTTTGGAGTTGAAGCTCACTGTTGGGATGAACTGCGCATTTCCTAAAGGGAAGGCTAGGTCCTCTCTAGGATCACGCAGATCATCAAGTCAAGCCTAGAACTAGATTGAAACCAAGTGAGGAGGTCAGATTGTGGTTAAACAATGAAGCAAGGGAGAAAACACAAGTTATAATAAAAAGATAAAAATTAATGAAATCAAAATTACCTAGGCTAGTGCAAGATAAACTGTTGGGTTTTAAGGAGGGAGGCTCCAAAATGAAGCATAGGAAAAGTTTTGAAAAATCATTGCAGCCACGACAATAATTGTAAAACCAAAATTTTAGATATATAAAATGACATGAAGAAATATTAATTTAGCTAACAAAGAGAAAGCTAAAATAACTATATCCAGATCTACATTCCAGATATACATTTCCAGATATACATTGTAAGGATATAGGGTGACTACGCAAATGAGTTTTTATATCCCTACAGTCGACAATTATGATTTAATAATAGATATAAAAAAATATTATTGAACATAATAAAACGGTTGGGTCATGGAGTTGGAAACTACCATCATGTGACCAAAATCATTATTTCCTAAAAACGAGTGAAGGTAAAAGATATTACGTCCGGGAGATAAATATATATATATGATATATGAAAAGTGAGAGAATATAATATTAAAAGGGAATTCACCGTGGTTGGAGCCCAATGATATGGACCAGATTTAAATCCTACGAAAGGTTGCCTAAAAGAAAAATGGTGTTGGAAGAGTTTGAAATTTAGGAAATAATCAGACATGACAGAGAGATAGTGGATGAAACAATAAAGCTACTGTGAGTAGAAAGCATGGGTGAATAGAGTCGATCGTGAGTTCTTTCTAGATGGACCACCTATATTGCACATGCGAGGTTAATGCCACATGATTTTCTCTCACTGATGGGTTAAACATATCCAACGAAAGGGTTATGAGGCCTTCACATTCACTATATGCAAAGTTAACTGTGATTCTAGTAAAATTGACCGATACAACATATTACTTATACATATTTGTTTGGTTAGAAAAAGGACAGGCAAAATATTTTACATCCACTTTGAATGCAAAGTAAAGGAAACTATGGTGTACATGGAGAGGGGAAAGAAAATTTTTATGAATTATTGTGCACAGAAAGATAGGATAAGCTTGTCATTTTCTCGAAAATATTTGCATGGTTATTGTAAATAAAAAGATAGGTTAATCTTGTTAGTTTCCTAAAAATATTTTCGTGTTTTTGTTCATAAAAAGATAAGTTAACCGTGTTACTTTCTTGAAAATATTTGCATGCTTCTTGTGCATAAAAAGATAGTTTAACCTTGTTATTTTATTGAAAATGTTTGCATGGTTCTTTTGCATAGAAATAAACAATTTAACCATGTTGTATGTTTGAAAAACATTTCTATAATTTCTTGAAAAATATTGCATGATTCTTGTGTCTATAATGTTAATTTAGCTATGTTAAATTCTTTGGAAAGATTGCATGGTTAATTTTGTTAGAAAGATTTCTTCATTAAAGGTTAAATATTATAAATTTCCTCTAAGATATTGTGGTCCATTTATAACCTTGAAGAAAAAATTGATGTGGAGACGTGTAAATTACAATTACGAATGTCACAATAAGATGGACCTATTTTCTATTTTATTATCTTAAAAGATACCAAGACTACTTATTTAGTTGTACATAGAATTTCCAATGCTTGTGCATGATTAAAAGTTGGGTAGTTAGCACAGGGACTATCTAGTTTCATGGTAATCCATTACAAAAGAAATACCATAAAATAATCTACTGAGTTGAAATGCATTGTGGAAAACAGATGATTATGGTGGGTGTAAAATCAGTCTTGGTATATACAGTATGTATTAATTCTTTTTGGAATGTTATAGTATGTTATTCAAACCTTGGGACGGAGAATTATTATATGGCACAAATGTCTTGAATTGAATTACATTATGTTATGGCAATACAACAATGATGTTCTAACAATTTTTGCATTCATAATTAAAAGTTGACTATTGAAAATGCATTCACCATTTTATAATTGTATTGCATTTAATTAATTTAAATATGGATAGGAAGGCATGCTTTTATAATTGTAGGCATGCATGTGAACTATGAATAAAAGTGTATGTTTTTATAATCTTTAATAATTTACTTAAATCGTGAGAAATTGAGGATGAAAAGGGTTGCTTTCAAAGTGTTTATGCATGTTAAATGTGGTTAAAAGACATGGTTCCATAAATTATGTGTGTTTATGTAATGCATTTAAAGAATTAAAAAAATAATCATGCACTTATAAATGTCTGCATGTGAACTATGTTTTGGGAGTAAGGACTACAAGATTAACAATATTTTTTATATTAACCTATGTTATTACAATGGTAATCACAAGATTGGTTTCGTAGTAGAAGAAATAAGTAGAATATTACCCATGGTTTGTAGCAGGTAGAATAATTGGAAAAAAATAACTTGGTTGTGAAAATATATTTCAATAGCTTTTTGTTTGGATTAAATGCATTAAAAATATGGTTTTCCTTTAAACCTTGAGAACTAATTTGGGGGGAGGGGGAGGAGCTTGGGGTTAGTAGTGTGTCCTATTAACACTTTTCACCAATTTAAACTTCTCCTAAATCACATCCAGCAACACATTATATCATCACATGAATATAAATAATGTAAGTAGCTAAATCAAACAACCATGAGAGCAACAAAACCATCACACAAGAGACACAAGGTATCTAGTGGAAAACCAATGACCATGCAAAAAAACCACCCTTACTATTTTTTCACTCCTCTGAGTCTTCTCTTAAGTAAATGATGTCTTTTACATAGATTGTATGACTCACATTAGCATGTATACTCGTACTCATATACAATCAGTTGACTCCCGTTAGTATGGAAACTTGACCTCATATAGAATCAACTAACTCCCACCAACCAAGATACTTGATTCTACTAATAAGATTACATTACTATGTTCTCACACATATCTATGAACTACCATCCACTAAAAGCCACCATGATAAATGATCCTCTCCAAAATCTGATTGGATGGAGAAACTGTTCCTTTCACTAAAGCTTTGAAATCATTATTCCACTCTCATGGAGTCACTACTACTCTACTTCTATGCACACCTCATTTCATATATTTTCACATTGGATCCAAGACACTCTTCTCAACACCAATTCAACTCTAGAAAATGAACTTTAGCAGCAAGAAAACAACAACATAAATAAAATACACCACCTACTTATGCTCTCCACTCAAGAAAAATATTGGCCATAATTCATCCAACAAAAAATTAACAATAATATCACCAACAAAAAAAACAAATCCCACACTCAACCATAATATCAAACCCTCATTCCAAACTATAAATTTTTCATAATACAATCAACAACATAAAACAAAATGGCTATGTTCTAAATGAACCAACAACACCTACAAAAGAAATGTGAGATTCACGAACTTGGAGCTACACCAAGCTCTCCATATCTATCAACACACTTTGCCGTAACTCTTTACATCTATGATCTGCAATCCAAAGCTCTGAATTAATACACTGCCTCTTTAAATAGATATGCTCATTCTGCTACTAGTAGAACTCATACAATGAAGCAATCCTACTCACAAATATGTCTTAAGCACACTCACACAATGTAGCATTTCCTTTCTCACATACACACTCAATCAACCATCACTTAGCTCCAAAGTGAAGAATATAAAATATGTAGGGTGAAATTCCCTTTTGGCCTTGGATCAAGAGTGCACAAAGTTGATGAAATCTAATTATAATCATCACTACTGGTGCAATAAATATGTTCACACACATTTTAGTACTTAATCAAAAAATTATGACCTTTACAAACTAATTTAGAAGGTTCCTCGAACATAAAAGTGAAAATAAATCAAATGTGTGCGATGAATTCGAAGAATTTTTTGCGAGGAAGCTAAATTACATACAAAAAACTACTTGATTAGGGTTGCAACCATAGGCACATGCTTGTCTCCATGCGGTTGGAGCTGTTCAACTAAATGCACAAGCCTGCATGAGTGCGATTGGGGTAAAGGATGGGAGAACACTAATCAAAACACCTCATATCCTACCCAAACTTCTTTTAGATCTTGGTAGGCATATGTAGGACCTATGGAAGCCACTCTCACCTTTGCAACACTTTATAAAATATAAGAAACATATCTCCCCAAGTGTCAAGTCAAGTTGACCTAAGAGCCAATAAGCAAAGTTTGATATGACTACCAACAAGTCCTCCACTCTCCTAAAACTACTACACAAGTTGCAACACATGTGTACACCACTATAACATCTCAACGCCATCATTATCATCATCATGAGGCTAAACCATCACTGTAACAAGTAATATCCATGAGAATAAGCATCAAAACCTAAATGAAGACTTAACTTCCAAATCAATTAGTGTGACAACCTAACAACATGACTGACACATGAGTCATCATCTCCATCACCTATATATCTACATCATCCACGTGTAGTAACATCTCCAATGCATCAAATCAATGCATAACAAGGCATCGCAAAATGGACATCAATGCACATTCCAACACATACCAACACAATAAAACTCCTCCATGAGCACGATTCTACAAACATGCTACATGATCAAAGGTTCACATCAATGCCAACATAACCATCTCAATGTCAACACAACTTCCTGCGACCATACTACAAGGATGGGGTCAATGCATCAACTAGGCTACATAGGGGGACATCAATGCAAACATGAGCTAGTTGTCATCAAGAACCAATGCCAACATTAGCTAGCTAGAATCATGCATACTATAATGCCAATAATATCCCCCTTTGGCATTGATGGTAACCATAAACAAACTACACACCAATATCCTTTATCCCTCCCCCTTTGACATCAATGGTGTTGTCACCTTCTGAAAACAGAGTTCCAATAGTAAAATGAGGACCAAAGAATAGAGAAGTTTGAAGCCATTTACCAAGACACATAAGCTCTCAAGGCTAAATCAGGCCCTCTCCATTCAATAGTGCTTGGAATAATATTTCCAATAGTATGTGGAAGTCCAAAAATAGTTTTTTGGATTAGAATTCAGAGAAGAATGAAGATACCCATTGAAAGAAAAAAAACAAAATAAAAAGGACCAAGATGAGGATCATCATAATCATATTTCAGAGTTTTTCTCAAGCAGCAGTGGGGGAGGATAGTAAAATCTATGACTAATGACTGTGGATGTCACAAATCGGTGTTCAGCGGTCAACATATTGTATATCTGTGATTGGCGGGTCCAAGGGGCAGTATATATCGACGATTGGGGGTTTTCACAGTACAGTGCAAAGGATAGAGCAATGTGCAATCAACAATCGTCGATATCTCATATCGCAAATCAGCAATCGGAGGTCTCGATGGTCTAGAAAAGTTCCAATGTAGTGTTAAAGTGTCGGGACTGGCAGATTTCATATAATAATGAAATCCAAAGAAAAACCAAGGGCAGATGGGTCCTTTTATCTCTCCTCCAGGGGGCCATGTGGAAAGGTACCATTGGATCTAATAATGACACAAGATCACTGACGTTAGCATGACGTGGCAGTACGAAGGACACATGGCACACAAATTTGGAATTTTTAGGGGTCATAAGGGGCGAAAACCATGTGACATGTGTCATCACTCACAAGGTGACACATGGAAGTACGGAGATGACATCACATCACAATTACAAATTGGAATTGGCAGGATGAGGCATTTCTCTTACACAAAGAAAGCCTTTGATTGCGATTTGCGATAAAAGGGCTGGCCCACAGTCATAAGGATTTAGCGGGAACCGAGGGCTAAGAAACTTGGGGACAATTGGATAATGCAATCGAAAAAGTTAGGAGGGCACGACCAAACATAAATATTAAAGAATTATCGATTTCCAACCTTCAATATGAAGCTATGTACAAGGTCATTGACCCCGGTCATATGAACAAAATTACAAAAAGGGGCTGAAACAAAGGGGCCTAAAGGGGATCTGAACTCGCCTGTTTTGTAATGTTTTTATTAATAAGTGGCAGCACCAGAAAATCCTCCCTAATACACTATGGTTGCATCACTAGGCATATCATGGCTCATATAGCATAATATTAGAAGTTAGAAGGGATGGATGAGTCGAAAACCATGTTCAGAATCCATTCAGGCCACTATGTGTGATTGCTCTCGCTTCCTAAATGAGAAGGAGCAAGATTGTTAAAGACTGAAAGTGACAAGGAACTGGCTGAGAGTGTGGGGCATGATGTAGTAGAAATTAATTAGACTAGAGAGTAGCAAATAGAGTAACACAAAGATATTTCTAGAGGACCATCATTTCAATTTGCTTGTTAATACTGTTTTGTTTTTTTCATCATTGTTGCTACAATTCTATTTCATTTTCAATAAAGGCATCTTACTATTGTAATAATTAGAGGCTTCATGCTAAGATAGCTAGTCATATAGACAGCTACAAACTCTAGCCATAAGA
Organism: Pinus taeda; assembly: GCA_000404065.3. Lineage (NCBI taxonomy): Eukaryota > Viridiplantae > Streptophyta > Pinopsida > Pinales > Pinaceae > Pinus > Pinus taeda. The sequence goes on from APFE031327165.1 coordinate 245,909, forward strand.
TATTTTTGTAATTGTTTTAATTTCCCTCCCCTTCCTTATAAAAGGGAGGAAGAGACACTTAAAACATGTTATGAATTCTAAAGAAAAAAACACATATTATTTATGTGACTATATTATTTCAAGATTTTCATCTTCTAGAATATTAATGAAATGATGGTGATTCCTACATTTGTGTATTACAATATGTTTTCCCTCTATTAAATTCCATTATGTTTACGTTTCTCCTCTGATTTCATGTAATTGTAGCTGGAAGAAATGTGTCATATGCTTTTATAGATTCATTTGTGTTGACCTGTTAATGCACATGCTTGTATGTGGCTTTGAGATTATATCTTTAAATTGCACTCCATGAATCATAGCATCCATTTCTCCTTTATCCAATATGTCTACATGTAATTCAGTTAAGTGTAGAACTCTTGAAGCTCCAAGCTCTATGTGATAAATATAGAATTCTTAATGTTTCAAGCTCTATATGAGTTATTCTATCTCCCTTTCTTCATCCATTTCTCTACTAAAGTTTATTAAGTTGTAGGTCCTCAAACTACTCGGCCTCCACTAGTACATACATATATACATGTGAGTTATATATGTGAAAGAGCACCAGAAATACATGTCTTATGTCCTTGGATGAAGGAACCAAAGCATGTTATTTGTTGTATGTATTTACATATGTGTATAGAATGTATATGGTGTCTCTGGTTTCATGAATATTATATGAAACACATAAATTTTAGATGTTACCAGACACTGGTCTTGTAATAAATCTAAGGTTTTCTATGGAAGCAAAACCCTCTTTTGGTGTCATTACCGAGGAACATATTGAAGGATTTTTCCCCTGGGATACGAAAAGTTAAGCACTCTCTGTGTAGGTGAGAAAATATGTTTTGATTGCACCCTCATCACCTTGGCGACTCCATAAATCTCATTGTCATTTATCATCCTGGCTTCTAGAAAGCCCCACACTCACTCAGATACCTCTCAGTAGAAAACCTCTACTATATCTGACCTAGAGAAATTGATTTTCAGGAGAGTATGGAAGAATAAAACTCCTACTACCTATCATATTGTCTCATCATTCTTTGAAGCTTCCTCCTCCAGATCCCAACACGTTTCCATACACTACTAGGATTTTACTCCTAAGGTCCTTACATACCCTATAGAAGATGAGATAGAGCATTATGCCCCCAAATCAAAGATAGAAGAGAAAGAAACCTCAGTTATGACTCCTTTCATTTGATTTCCTCCTCTTCATGAGATTTAAAAAGGTAAAGTTATCCTCAATAATAGAAATATCCACTATACATTCAATCACACTACTCTCAACCTAGTTACTCCAACTATTGTGGTTTTGGCCCAAGTTCCTCCTGTAAATATTAATCCACCCCCATTAATCTAGATGGTTGTTCTAGGCTTCTTACTGAATAAATATGCCCCTCTTGATTTACCTCAACCCAAGCACTATGCCTCGGGACTGCCTAAAGCTTTTGCCTAGGTTCAATGGGGAAGACAAAAACTCTGCACAGACACACATTGAAACCTTATGTGCTTTTGCTAAGAATCTAAATGTAGAACAATTGGATGTGGTCCTAAGACTCTTTGTGCAATCCCTTGACAGAGAAGCCAGAAAATAGTTTAAATCCCTACCCAATGCATCCATCGCCACCTAGGAAGAACTCAAAAAATATTTCACACAAAAGTGGGGTGAACAGAGAGATCACAAGTATGTATTCACAGACTTCAATGATATAAGGAAGAATCCATAAAAGGATATATCAAAATTCATAAAAATATTCAATAAGCAGTATAATAACCTGTCTATTGAGATACAACCTCCTCAAGATATTGCTTGTGTAGTATTTGTGGGATCCCTTGAGTCCGAATTTGACTTTACCCTAAGGGAGAGGAAGTCTCATACTTTAGATCAACTCTAAGTGGATGCTCTGGAGGAGATGCTTTGGCACTGTAATGAATTCCAAACTGAACTGTACCTCAAACATAATGAAGTATTCTTTTAGCTGCTTTCCAGTAACTTTCATATGCGTTTTGCATAAACCGAGCAACAAGGCCAATAACAAAGGAAAGGTCAGGACATGTATGGGTTAGATACAAAAGTTTTCCTACAAGTTGACAGTATAAGGTAGCATCAACTTCAGGGGAAGTACAAGTTGCAGACATCATTACAAAGGCTCTCACAGAGGCAAAGTTTACTAAAATTCGATTTATGGTTGGAGTTCAGGAAGTTGTCACTAAGGGGGGATAGGCTCTAGTGCCTCCTTCCTTCTCCTATTGTGTCATATTTGTAAATCCTTCAATCCTATCCCAAGTTGTTCTTAAGGGGGGATGTTAGGATATTCCGACACATAGGAAATAGTTAAGTATAACTTGGTCTAGTATAGAGTTAGGTAAAGTGTGTTTATTTACTATGTACTTTTGTAACTTACAATCCGACGGCCACGATATGTAGTGATCTGACAGTTCATTCTCTCCTCGGTATTACCGACACTTGATCCGTGTCTTAACACCCGATTGGTCCATGATCTCTATTTATAGAGCATGGAGGGTCATTTGTAGGTTACCGGTTCATGAGAGAAGTTTATGTAAAATTTCATTCTTTTATTAATAAATTGCCTGAAGTGGTCACATTGGCTCAGGTCATGGACTGTTTCCCTCTTTGATGGTTTTAAACACGTCAAAAATACTGGTGTATTGATCTGTGATCTATTTGTGAGCGGTGTCCTTTGGTGTTCTGTCTGAGGAACTTACCCTGTAAATTCCTACAAAAATTCCACCTCGGTAGGGAAGTCAAGAGGAAAGAACAATCCTCATGAGAAGAAAAGGGGGAAAGAAGAAGCATCCTCCACTGGTCCAGATAAAAAATTACTAGATCTGAAGTGGGAAGAAATGGATAAGCTCATTAAGGTTTTATCACACAAAGTGGTGAAACTTAAGATTGAGAACAAGAATCTCCCTAAACAAAATGCTCAAGGTAACAACCCATAGTGCCAAAGGTAACCATTGCAGATACTTCAAAGGGAAAGAAAATATCAACTCAATCAATCCCTCCCCCTTTGTATTTAGAATATGATCCAGATGAACGAACACCAAATACACATGAGACACAGGGAAGCTTGTATTCTTGCTTCTCTAAAGAGGAATAGGAAAACATGGCTCACCATGAGATGTGCCCCGATAAAGAAGTAGTAGTAAATGAGGAAGTCATATGGTATTATTATAAACAATTTGTATATTTCATGCAAGCATAGATACATCGAGAGTATGATATCAAATCTTCAAAAAAGAGGTTAAGGGAATCTGAATAGCAAGAGGAAATTGCTCCCCAAAAATTTCCCCCTAAATAAAGAAAAAGGGAAGCTGAATCCTGAATCATCCAAATTAAAAGCCTCCTTAAATAAGGAATGCAATAGCTCTAAGGAACATACAAAAGAGAACGCACCTGTTTTGATGAAAACTACCGGCAATAAAGAAAGAGAGGCGGAGGTGGGAGGCATAGAAAAGGGCCAGTCTAAATTCTATCTTCAGAAGGAACTTGAGAAGTTAAAGATCCCTATTCCCCTAACTAAACTTCTAAAAAAACCCACTTATAAGGCTCAAGTCTCCCAATTCATGCTTCCATCCAACGCAATACCGAAACATGAATATTTAAACCTTCAAGAAGAGAGACACCAATGGTTTCCTTTGGGCCTCATGTTGAAGAACTTTATCCTTCCACTGCACCCTTCTATGTGACCTTGGTAGTTCATGAATTCTTACTGCATAATTGTATGTTAGACTCTGGAGCCTCCCATAACCTCATGCCACTAGCTGTGATGGAACAAATTGGCTTGTAGATCACCAGACCCTACAAGGACCTATACTCCTTTGAATATAAGAGAGTCAAATCCTTGGGAATGATAAAAGATTTGGTGGTAAACATAGCTCAGATCTCTGTGAAGAGCTTGGTGATGGACATAGTAGTGGCAGATATTCCTCCTCAATTTGGCATGCTCCTATCAAGGTCTTGGGGTTCCAAGGTGGGGATTCTATTAGATTAGATCTAAATTATGCCACTATTCCCACTTTTGGAGGCACATAAATAAGTTTGTACAAAGAGTCAAGATTTGTGAAAACAGTGACCCTAGCTGAAGGCTCTAAAAACTCTCCTGTGTATGGAAATGAAAGTGACCTCTCATGCATGTTGTTGGAAGAATATGAGGCCATCTTAGAAGAAATAAAAATACATATAACGATGTAGTTAGACGACCAACAGTATTTTTACTGCTACATCTCAAGAAAGCTATTTATGAGAAGGAAATGTTGGGAATACTACATGCACTTAAAAAATGGCAACCTTAACGAATGGGAAGACTCTTCAAGGATGAGGATGTGGAAGCATTGTTTTGTGTTATTTCTATTATCCAATCAGATTGGATAAACGAAGGAAGGGATGAATGGAAAAAGGACGAAGAAGTATGGCCACTTATTCAAAAGTTGCAAAAGACCCCAATCAAACAATATTTCCAAAAATTGAAGAGGAAGGAAAAATCAATTGGAACCTGGAGCAGTCACAAATAGAACCGACAGCTACGAAATCGATCCAATTTCAGAGTATCTCATCAAGGTGGGAACTTCCTGCTGAAGATTCCACATGGGAGGACAAGAATTTTATACAGAAGCATCAAGAATATCTCAAGTGTTTTGAGGACAACGCTTTTTGAAGGCGGGGCTGTTTAGGCCCCTATACTACTACTATAACCCCTTATTGTTATATAGTACAACCCACTTATTATATTGATGTACCCATGTAGTGCCCATATTTGTTACTATTTGTGCCCCATAGAAGCCCACTATTGTTATTATTGTGCCCTTACATTATTATTGTTATGTTGGCTCTGATTATGTTATGACCCCTTAGACTCCTATATATAAAAAGGAGGTATTTTCATTTGTATCATCCAAGAATTATTCATTTATCTAATGTAAAGGAGGTTGCCCCCTCGAAGAGGCTGAATTCTAAGGCATGGATCTATCTTTTCTATCTTTTCTTGAGATGGTTTCATAACAGAATCAAACATTTGAAATTGTTGATGTGGACCCATAGATGCAACTCGTTTCCTCTCAATACACTCCCATGGTTTCTCTTTCATACATGTGTGACATTATTGATGTCTTTATAAAATCATAGGGTTTTCAATTCATACCTGTTATCGTGTTAAATGCTTGGTAACACTACCTAAGAATTGAAATAGGCATTCCATAAGAGTTAAAACTACATGTGTTATGTACAAACTCAACTCATTCCCTATACTTCTTGCTTTAGTAACTGGGACAAGCTTTATGCCTAAAAGATATGTTATTTCAACCACATTCATTACACTGGACATTTTGCTTGAAGTGATTGCTTTCCTAAAGCAAGCTTCACTTCCGTTATTAGTTGTACCTTAGGTACTTCTTCCTTTCATTCTTTTCCTATGGGGCTAAGCCTATAAAGTCCCAAAAAGGCTCATTCCATGAGGTTCCACAAGTTACACCAAGGATCAACAAAATCAATTTCATGAGACCTTTTCTAGTTGTCAATAGTTCATCATGCCTTCTACCAGCTAAGCCATTTTGAACATAAATACATCCATTACCCATTGTCTTTCAAATTTTTCAACTAAATTCTTCTTTCTTATAGCCAAGTATTCCAAAAAACACAGTTCCATTCACACTTAAAACCAACTTGAAAACACCTTGAACTTTTCTATAAATTGGATACTTGGAATAAAATCATGCACAACTTTACCTACCTACAATTTAAAATGATCTACCACCTTCGCTAAGCAATACTGAACCTCTCACTCTCTTCATAAGCACACAAGAAATACCCAACTTCTCACTCTCTTGAAAGACAAAAATTGCTTCTACACATACATCCTTTTGCTTCATATAACATAGCCCCAAACTGAATATCATTTATTATCATTGTAGTAACAAGCTATATTCCTTAAATGTTTATTGCAAATGTACTTTAAATTTGAGCATTAGCTACATCATTATTGATTGGCATGAAATCTATTAGCATGACCGAACTTACTCAACTAGTGGGGCTGATTCTTGTAGCGTTTGTTCTCATGACTCTTATCATTATGAACATCCTAAAAGTAGAAGCACAAAGGAAAAGGAAATCAAGAAACAACCACTAACAATAGCATCTCAAGCAGATTTATCGAAATGAAAGAAGGGACACAAAGGAATAGAATTCACTCTATCTCTTCACCCATGCCAGGTAATAGAAATCCTCAGAAAATTTCTACATAGTCATCAAATTTTACCTTAACAAAAGTAAATTATTTATGATGCATTGCACATGGGGGCTAGAACTACCAGAAAATCATGCATAATTAGCTAAAGAATCTATCAGTTGAAGATTTTATTACTGTTGGATTTGGTATAGTTTATGTTGGTGCAAAAATTTTCATTACTATAATGAATATTTCCTTGAAGGTTATTAAGAAATATAGTGAATATCCAATTGTTAATCACCCCATGTTGTTGAATGCAACTTCTGATTAATCATATGTCACAATCAACTTACCAATTGGAATGTTGAAAAAAACTTGGAGGTCATTGTTGCATCTTATATTCTTCAATAGCCCATGGATGAGATTGTTTCCTACAACACAACCACAAAGTTGGAGCCTATTGGACTCGACCACTAAACCTGATAAGTGACGTCCCTAATTGGAAGTGGTATGTCACAAAAACTCAAATTCTCCCAAGGAGCTAATTGGGTGGATGCAAGTTAGTGAAGGTAGGTGTAACTATGGAAAAACATATAATCTAGTCATTTATGATTGGAAAACATTAGAGCTTGAAATCTAATGCCAGGATTTTATTTGCAATTTTCTTTTGATGTCAGATAGATCATTCCTGTAGTGATCGAACACATTCTAAAATTTTGTCAGTTTGCATCCCAAGTCCTATCTATGCATATGCCCTAACATCTCCATCTGCCAACTTCTAAAATAGAATGACTCCACATCTGAAAACTCTACCAGTTGGTGCATGTCTCTGACTCTTTTCAAATTTTTGAAAAAGCTTTTGCAGTTGTAATCTATGTTGCTTTGAAGCAAACCAGATCTAAAACTAGATCAAGAAGTGTATGTGTAACTTTGAAAGAATAGCCATTTATGATTGAAGGCCAATGGAACTCAATTTTTTCAGTTAGAATTCCACATCCTATTTATGGCTATGCCCTCACATCTCCATTTTCCAACTTCTAAGATAGAACCACCCCTGCATTTGGCACCTCTACCAATTGGTGGATGTCTCTAGGTCTTTTCAACTTTTTGAAAAAGATTCTACAATTGTGCTCTTTGACTTACCACTACACCTTACATTTATTTGACATTATGGTGTATGTTTTGTATATCTCTAGGATTAAATTTTGTTTCCATTCAATATTTGCATCTATACTAATGTTGAAATTTAATTTTGTATAATTCAGGTCTTTATAAGTGGATCACTTGGAATTCCTCGGCCTAGAGGGGTATTACTGCAATCCCTAATGCATAAAAAGAGCCTTGCAACTCTGAAGAGACAAATTGGTAATGTACTCATTAAGGAATAATAATAGGAAGTTTCCCTCCTTCGATTTACATTGTATAATAAGAACTTTAGACACTCCTTAATGATCTATAAATACAAGCTGGTCTTTACCTAGTTTATTTCGTACTTGGAGTCCCTTTAAAATCATATGCGATTGTTGCTTACTTATTATAATGGTCATGAAGACATATGTTCTTCCTTTGAATAGTAAATAGAACTAGATCTAGATACTTTGGATGCAGATAATAAGGAATGAAGTGGTAGAGAGTGCTAAGAAATACATGCAAAATTAGGCTAGTGAATTAGAGATTTATGACAATATTCAGATAGTGTTTATAAACATATCCCCTTCACCCACTTATTTGAAGCAACATCACTCTATACATTGTATCAAACAAGGTTTATCAACACAATATCCCTTGTGCAGAAAAATGAACACAAGTGAGGTATTTAATGCTCTTGCTTACAACCTGAAATTGTTTGAAATTTAAAATCAAGAATATATAACTGAAGGAAGTACTATTGAATTGATTTGAAATTAAAACCATAAATATATAAGTGAACAAACAATAGGTAATTCATGCTCTCTTTTATTATTTATGTTCCAAAATTCATTGTGTTTTAATACTTCATGTCATGCACCATGATCATGTACATTGTCTTCCCCTTGACCAGGGAACAAAATGAAATTTTCTCTTCCAATTGTCCTTGGATGGACTAATTTTGTTCTTCCACCTGTATGACCCAGAGATTAGAAATTTTAGACTAGATAGCTAGAGTTCCATGCATGCCTTACTTTTAAGACAAGTTGTTTTAGGTTTTCGTTATGCGGCTAATATCCTTTGCATATATTATTTATTCCTTTATCAATATGTGAAGATGAGAAAGTGAATTGTCCTTTGCAATTATAGTATTTGAGACTTTACTGAAATAAGGTTAGTTTCTTCAAAAAAATGAAATACCAATATTCTCTTTTATGTTTTGCAAAAAAATTATTTCAATATATTGGATTGATATCTCAGTATAATTTTGATGATAGTTGAAACAACACATTGTTTTGTGTTTACTAGTCTCTGCAAATGCTTTAGGTTTTTGTTATGGGGCTAATATGCTTGCATATCTTCTTTCTTCTTTGATCAATATGTGAAGACTAGAAAGAGAATTTTTCTTTGCAATTATAGTCTTTGAGACTTTACCGAAACAAGATCAGCTACTTCGAAAAACTGAAATACCACTATTCTCTTTTATGTTTTGTAAAAAATTCATTTCAATATATAGGATTGATATCTAGCTATAATTTTGCTAATAGTTGAAACAACACAGTGTGATTTGTTTACTAGTCTCTGCAAATGTTGTTGTCTTAAAAATTATTGCAACATTGGATGCTAAACTGTATTCACATTAGGCTACTATTGGTATCAATTTCTTGTCAAAGACAATGTACCTTGAAGATCAAATTGTTCATTTGAAACTATAGTTAGTAACTTTCTCCTTCCATATGCACAGTTCTAGTATGTCCATCTCACTCAACAATCTTGATCTACTAATTTCTTTCAAGTTGATTGTGTCTCTTTGTGTGTATATACTTATTATGATATAAATTTCAAATCTAGGTATCATTTTATTTTCTCCATCTTATCAAAATGTTTATGTAAAGTATAAATTCCAACTTATATGTTTATAAAATCCTAACTCTTGGCATATGAAGTTTAGCTATCTAAGAATACTTCTTCAATGTAGTGGCTCTGGGTATAGTTGCATATTTTAATGGTGCCAACATGCAAAACACAATGTTGTAATGTTAAATTAGGTCCCTACGGATCCTTGAATATATAATTAATTTTGATAAACTTTAGTGTCATCATGTGAAGTAAAACATTTAAAAACAATAGTGCAGGTTTTAAATATAAATGATTTCATCAATGACAACAATCATGGTCTATTGTGCAAGGATTCCAAGATGCAAGTTTGAATCTTCGTTTTTCCTTTTGCAATTTATTTTCCCCATGAATTTATAATTTATACTAGTTTGAATGTGTAAATTATATTGTCTCCATAGGTTTTTTGTCTCTAGTTGTTCAAATTCGAGGCTCTAGCGTTCCTATGACGTGCCATTTATGAAATTTGTACATGGCTGGATTGGTTTAATATTTCCACTAAAACTGCCATATAAGCTTGAACATGGTTGTAATGCATAGGATATTACACAGTCTTTTGCATTCATTCTTGTGTTCTTTACCCTCGCTTTCAAGTACCACAACCTTAGGAGGTAGGGCCTTAGGAGATCCACTCCATATGTTGTTGTGAATTAATGCTCTAGGGTTTCCCAGAGTTTTTTTTCATTTATTTCCCTCTCAATGTGTCAGTAACATTGGCTTCTTTAGTTCAGGCTTTGACCACTGGTGGGGTGAAATCCTATTAAAAAACTGTGACTCCTGCTTTCATTTTCCTTACCAAGGTCATCAGTTCAACTCCAGTGAATATTTGAAGCTTTGAATTCCTACACTGTGAGGAAAGTAATCTTATATGAACTTGAGGCATACATGCTAGGGGAGATGAATGTTTTAAGCTTTGAATTCTTGCACTACTAGGAAATCAATATGATATCAACTCCAGGCATACATGTTGGGGCCCCGACTTTGATTTTGAACTAGGGCTTAAATGTAACTCTGTGCTTATTATATATCCTTGTTCTCAAGTTGGGTTAGATATCTTATTAGTAACATTATGCAACCATTTTTTGCTACATTTATCTCATCCTTAAAATCTCCTCGCTTTAACCTTGAATTCCTTAGCTGCAATGAACACGTTCTTACTTATGTTTCCTTGCATGCCTCAAATTTAAGATGAGACACTTTCTTGCACATTTCTTCTCGAGAAAAGCCACCTCCAGTTTCCAAATGTGGAACATCTTCATTATTTATGAAAATTTTGTCAGATCCCTTAATTGTTTTGGGTGGGCATCCTTAAATGTCATCTACCACCTCAAATACAAAAGGAAATGAATACAAAAGACCATGAACTTGAGGATGCAAAGAGAGAACCAATAGATGTGACATGGCTATTCTAAGCCCTCCGACACAAAAAAATGAATGTGCCAAGCTCCCCTGGTATTTCCTAGAAATATTGGAAACTCAATGACCAACCATTAAACATAACCCCAAGGTAGCATCTTCTAGAAGCTTTATATCAATGTATAGGTAATTTTCCTCCAACCCTTAAAATGCTCATTTATGCATATTGCAAATAAGATTTTATATCTTTCCAATTTTATATCATTTATATTACTGGTTGGTTGGGTTGTTTTACCTGAACTAGCCTCGGTTAAATTCTTAGTGCTTATATCACAGGGAATTGTGCTTTGGCATATTACTATTTCCTTTTTTTCCAAGGAAAAGAAATCTATATTTTTAGTAATATTCAAATGCCCATGGTATTCATAAGTGCTCCAATGCCCTCTACCTTGGTTTGGAATGAAAAAGTAACCCAATACCATTTTATTTTGTCAATTTACTTCTCCATTTTTGTCCGTTTCTTTTATAATGATTTGGTTCTTTTATAATGATTTGGTTAGGCAAGTCTCAATTAAAATAGGCCATGCAAAGTCTCTGCAATTTGGAGTGATGTTTATTGAAACCACTGCAAAAGATGGATTTAACATTAAGGTGCAACTTTTCTCTCTTTTATTACAAGCTTAAATTCTACAAAATTATTTTTAGAAATTTTCAATTTGAGATCCTGCTCAAATTTCAATACATGTTCATTGTATATCTATGTCACTAAGCATCTTCCACTGACATATTTAGTGTGATGTGACAAATGCAGGTCTGGTTTCATAAAATAGCAACTGCATTACCTGGAACGTAAGCTCTCTCATACACCCATAAGGAAGACATGGTTGATATGAATTTAAAATCCACACCAACTACAACTAAAACAAATAACAAGGCAAAAATATGCTATCTAAATATGTAATATTACTTGGTGGTTGAGTTTTGGAACTACTTAGTTGGATGTGGAACCATCTTCTGATTTCATGAAGCATCATTCGAGTAGGGATATGCAATTTTCATGTAAGAATTGTATATTTGGTGGAATATTGTTGAAATGGATAATCAACACTGTAATGCCTTAATGCATTAATGGACTTATTTGTTGTTCGATGTAAATGTTTCTTGTTAGTCTAAATCTCTTTGTTAGTCTAACTTTGTTCGTTGTTAGTCTAAATCTATTTTGTGTTTGCAATAACTCATTTGGTGGAAGATTGTTGAAATGGATAATCAACAATGTAATGACTTATTGCCGTAATGGGCTTATTTGATGTTCAATGTAAATGTTTGTTGCTAGTCTAAATCTACCTTAATGCATTAATGGACTTATTTGATGTTCAATGTAAAGGTTTGTTGTTGTCTAAATCTGTTTGCTATTTTCTGTGGCTATGAAAAATATAGTTTGAAATAGCTCATATCCAATATGTGGCTACTAAAAATTGAGTTTGATTTCTTGTAACAACATATTTTAGAAGTTTTTCATTTTTAACTAAGGAACTTAGCACCTCTATCGGTAGGGACTACTGCAACTATTCTAGCTTGCAATCATCATAATGAGGAGGTGTTTATTCAATTAAGGAAATGAAGCAATCTGCCTAGCTTATAGAAGAGAAGTACTCTCTCTCAAGACTATGGGTCTCATGGAAGAGCATCTCCTCACATATGTTATTTGTAAAGAGATTAGGATCAACATATTATATATAATTAATAATTATATTAATATAATAAATATATTATAATAATAAATTAATATTAAATATTAGATATTATCAATATTAATATTTAAGATAAAAATATTAAATATTTAAACTCCTTTCACTAACATATTTAGAAGATTATAATTAATAAACATTATTATGATTATTTTATAATATTTTAACATTAAATATGACTATTACTAATATTAATAATTATACAGTATTAATAACATTTATATATTACTAATATTAAGTATTATTATAGTTTATGCCCTTAAAAATACTTTGAGATTATTAACATTATTATGAGTAATTGTAATAACATTGCATTAACAAATTATATTAATATTAGTGTTGATAATAACATTATTAGTAACATTTAATATATTTTTCTATTAAACACAAAATACAATAATATTATTAAAAACATGATCATCCATGAACAACCATGGTCATCAATCAAGATCTCTATGGTTAGAATTGTCGAAATGGTCAACCATGATCAACATGGTTGAATGGTCAACCATTGTCAATCATGGTCAATGATGATCATCCATGGTCAGCCAAGATCAACTACATTCAATAATGTCAAACAAAAATGTCAACATTAATGTCAACCAAGATCAATCAATTTACTAATGTCAACATTAGTAAATGTGGCATATAATTGTTGATGGTCAAATCATGGTTAACCATCAACAATCACCATCACAATGGAAACCATAGTACAATAATCATGAACTATAGACAAACCATAGTCAAAATATGGTCATGTATACTCAAATCATTTTCAAACCATGATCACCTATAGTAAATCATATCCAACAATGGTTCAACTTAATCAAATCATGGAAAAATATTGATCATTCATAGTCAAAAAATAGCATAAGCATAGTAAACCATGGTTAATGAGTGTCTAATCATTGTCAAAACATAGTTAATCATAGTCTAAGCATAGTTAAAGCATAGTCAATGATTTTTACAAATATTTTTTAGTATGTTAGACTGTGTTTGGCTGCATTTGAGAGTCAACACTCCAATACTTAGGTCAAACATAATCATCTTCTAACGTTATTGATTAATATTAATAACCAAACATAGTCAAACACATTATTGAAACATAGACAAACATACTCAAACCAAGTCAACCAATAGTCAAACATAGTCAACAATATTGGTTCATCAAGGTCTATATGGTTAGCCATGATCAACCATTTCCAAACATGGCCAATAATGGTTAATCATGGTGAAATTTGATCAACCTTGGTTAATCATGGTCAACCAAGTTCATCTAAGATCACCATGTTTAGAATGGTTAAATATGGTTAACCATGGTCAACCCTACTTGACCATGGTCAACTGTGATCAATCATGGTCAAATATAATGGTAAAAAATGATTAATCATGCTTGGTCATGGGAAAACATGATTAAAAATAATCAACAAAGGTCAACCATCATCAACCAAGGTCATCTGAGACAAACATGGTTGGAAGGGTCAACCAAAGTCGACCATGGTTGACTTTGATCAACCATGGTCAACCAAGGTTAAAGAAGATAACCCAAGGTCAACCATGCTTAATGTTGTAATGAGACAAATATGGTCACAATATGACATTACAAAACTAACAATGTGATGTGGTTGACTAAGATCATAGTCTATCTAATGTCACAATGTGACAAATTTGTTGCAATATGGAAAACATTGTCACACTATGAAAACCATTGTCACACTATGAAAGACATTATTGCAATGTTACATTATATTACAATTTATCCAACATCGCAATCCGACATATTGGGTGATAATCATTGTCACAATAATACACTACATTGCAATTAATATGATTTCGCATTGCGACATTAAACAAATTATGGTTTAACATTTTGGTTTATAATATTGGGTTTAGGGTTTATAATCTTAATTTTTATAATAATAAGGTTTCTAATATTAATCATATAGTTTTTAATATCTTGGGTTTATAATATTAATCCTAGGTTTTATAATCTCTTGGGTTTATTGATACCTTTGATTTATAATATTAATCCCTAATATTGTTGGACACCTAATCCTCAATGGGTTAGTGTGGAATCCGAATGGACAAAAGGAGTCCAAGAGACCTCGGGATGTGAAACCCAATGGTCACATATTGTACTATAAATGTAAATCATTTGTTAATAAAAATTGTATCTCATGATTTATCTTTCATATTTTTCTCACTCCCCATGTATGTTTAACATGGTACCAGAGCAGGCTTATTCCTGCCCTACATAATTACTTTGAGCCATTTGTTTTATGGCCTTTTGGTGCAGGTCATTTCTGCCATCAGTTCTGCATCTCATGAATATCTTCTTAGCTAAATTCTAGTTGCAACCTCTTTCATCTCTCCAGGGCCATTTTGGCTTCCACCTACTTTGTGTCAGAGCATATAAATTACTCATGGTGCATTGCACGCATTTCGTTTATGTCATTGATATTCGGCGTTACTGTTACAGTTAGCAATGACATTCGCTTTTTCAACCAACCCAGAATAAATGAATTTCGATGAAGTTTGTTGTCACGTTGGCCGTGTTGAAATATTTAACAACACCTATATTTGAGCACTCTGCCTCCTTTCAAATGTCAAAATCTGTGAATACTTTCAACCCCTGAACATAAACATCAAGAAAAAAAATGTGTCTTCCAACACTCTTCCAACTATTTGTATTTCCAATTTGTATCTCTGCAAAATGTAGTTTTGCTGTATATGGTTTGTTCTCGAGCCCTAAAACCATAGTATCAAGTGAGATGGGAGATAAGTCTTCTGTCTGATATAGTTCTGAGTTTAATGTCTTTGTAAATTGAGATTGATTGCTTGTTGTATAAGTTACATGACTGCTGCGAGTTTTATAGTGTCAAATCGATGCAGTTGTATGAGACAAACAACTTGTGTTTTCTCTTCAGTAGATTTCCTACGGTGTCCCTCAGCTCAAGGTCCAATTCTGAGGTGAAAATCCCATTCACTGACACCTGGACATTTTTGTTCAACCACTAGCCATATGTTGAACGCTGCCCATATAAGTCTATTGAACGTTGGTCCATTGAGCTGCGATCCAACAGCCTGAGTGTTTGTAAAGCCTGCTGTCGAAGCCCACAAAATTTGGTTGCATTACTCCTCTGCATTGAATTGGAGTCGTATGGTATGCTACGTTCGGTGCATGGATACTGTGTAATGGTGTATGGTGAGCCTGTAGTACGTTGACCCTTCTATATGGAACCTTCTATGTGGATGTTCTATTGTGCAGTAGTCCTACAAAACGATGTGTTGGTTATGATATGTTGAAATTAACAGTGTTGAATTGATATGCCAAATCCATGTGTTGACTGGTATGTATGTTGCATTGGAATTATTCTATCCTGTGTTAATTTAAAATCAATGTTGTACATGAGGGTCGTGTGTTGAATTTTATATTCTTTGAGTCATTTATAAGTGTTGGAGCTATGGCATATGGTATGAATATACTTTGAATTTCTCTCTTGAAGACCGTGCTGGTGTATTCACAATTCATTGAAGTTTTTTATGGTTATATTATATGTAATGGCATATATTACATTGAGTCATATATCCATAAAGGTGTTAGTATGCGAAATTACATAAATGAATGGAGCCATAACATATATGTGAGATGGGCATAATATTGAAATCCTTATATAAGTTGGAGCCATGATATATGATATATGGGTGGTGGTATAGACAATGTATGTGCACAAAATATATGTTCATTTTAAAAGTTTTGACATAGTGTAGTGAAGAGTGAAGATTTTACATCTACATATTAAATAAGTGTCTTACTTAAATAGAAGGGTATCAAACAAAAAAAAAAGGCAGAGAGCAAGGCTATGATTATTTTTCAAATCAAAAGTAGAAAATATTTTTTGATGATGCATTCACTCATCTCCATAGTTTGATCAACTCTCTTTGGCAAAGAGAACTACCATGAATGGCCAAGGAAGATAAAGCATACTTTGATTTTTAATGAATTATGGAAAGGATTTAGTGAAGGAGAAGGATCCTGAGAAGCCCACTTCAGAAAAATAACTCGCCATATGGGAAAACAAGAACAACAAGGACTATGCCTTGATTTCAGTGTCAGTCGATGAAGAGTTAAATTCTATTTTCTGGATATCACCAT
Source organism: Pinus taeda (assembly GCA_000404065.3). NCBI lineage: Eukaryota > Viridiplantae > Streptophyta > Pinopsida > Pinales > Pinaceae > Pinus > Pinus taeda. The sequence goes on from APFE031327165.1 coordinate 262,414, forward strand.
TCTTTGTGTTGTGAATCTATTGCAAGGTGCCAACATTGATTTGAAGTTGTTGCCATAAGTTTATATAAAATAGCAATTGGTGTCCATATTTTCCTCATTTTTTTACTATTTTTTTTCAGGATGAAAAATGGCTCCAATTGGTGCAATATTAGAGTCACTGGACAATCTACTACTCTTTACTATGGGTAATACAATCAAAATAAGCAAGGATTTTCTCATCGATATTCACAGTTGTTTACAAGATGTACATGACAAAATTGATTTTTTGCAGCTCGAAACTCATCTACAGCAAGAAGAATTAAAATAGAGGAGTCATCATTCTGAACATGTTTTTTTTCAGAACATTGAGACTACAACCCATTAGAAACAAGTAAATAATGTTACAGTTGGTTTAGATTTAATACCAAGTAAAGCAATAGTTGTACATGCAGATGCAAAAACTAAGTCTGCACTTCCCAAGCCCATCATCAGACCTTGGGAACAACTTGTCCACAAGAAGCACAGAACTGGTCTTGGATATGACAAGGACTTGTCCTTTCATATTCCAGACTACTCAAAGCCCATTCAGTTTCAGAGTGTTGGATTCATCCATGACAGTTCACCTGCTCCTCACGATAGTTCACTGTCAGCTGTTCTAGATTTTGCCCCTCTTCCACAACAACAGATTGTGAAATGCCAACACCTATGATCAAGTTGGCCATTTGAAATATCATTGTTTTGATCTTTATCCATGTAAGCATTGTCATAAAACCAGTCATTCTTCACACAGATGCTTCAGAAATAAACGTCCTGCAAGAACAAATATTCATCTTGGATGGATTGCTTCTTGGCAATGGGCACCAATAGCCAAGAAGATATTCCAATCGCATGTCAGAACTTGTTCCAGAGTATTGAACAGTCTTGCAGTTGATTTTTCTCCATCATCTCACCTTGTATCTGATAGGGGGGGAATGATGGTCATCTACAAGCTTCAAAGCCACATCAAGCGAGCCTGAGCCACAACCTACCACACTAGTTTCAGAGATGTAGCCAGAGACAAAGATGCCCATAAACATGCCTTCAGTTGGTAATCTGGGACACTTCCTCTATTAGAAGACTCCAGCTTCTTGCCAGTTTTGGAAGAGTTCCAGGAATTTCATTAAGTATTCCAAAGTTGTTGGTCATCCTTAAACCATCACAGGTTGAGACTTCCCTTTTCAGGTTGAAGTTTGCCCTTTTATGCGGGGTGAGACCTCCCTTTCATGGTTGAAGGTTTCCCTCTTCAAAACAATAGGAGCACTTCCTCTAGCAGAAGACTTTAGCTTCTTGCTAGTTTTGGAAGAGTTCCTAGAATTGCACTAAGCATTCCAGTGTTGGTGGTCATCCTTAAACCACTGCCCTTTATACCAACATTTCAGAAAGCATATTCAGCCTAGTGCTGCCATGCATTTTTGCACATTTTTGTATTACAACTCTCTTCTTGGACTCATACATAACCCTTTGGATTAACTGGGGGAATGTTGGACACCTAATCCTCAAAGGGTTAGTGTGGAAGTTGAATGGACAAAAGGATTCCAAGAGACCTTGGGATGTGAAACCCAATGGTCACATATTGTACTATAAATGTAAATCATTTGTTAATAAAAATTGTACTCTCATGATTTATCTTTCATATTTCTCTCGCTCCCCATGTATGCTTAACAAATATGTATAATAACATAATAGATTTTTTATTCTCGGGGTTTATTACATTAATATTAGGATTAATATTAATTTTAGGTTTTATAATACTAATATTAGAGTTTACTATTAATTTCTTAGTTTTATAATATTAATCCCTTGGTTTTATTTATAATATGTATCCATTGGGTTTATTAATATCTTAAAGTTATAATATAAATCCCAAGGGTTTATAATATTAAACCATTGGGTTTTTTTATATTCATTCCTTGGGTTTATAATATTAATCATTTGTTTATTATTATGTTGGGTTTATAATATAAATCCCTTAGGCTTATAATATTAATAATCATTTTGGTTTCTTAATCCCTTTGATCTATAGTATTAATCCCTTTGGTTTATTAATCATAGAATTTCTAATATTAGTCTTAAGGTTTTTAATCCATTGGGTTTATAATATTAATCCTACGTTTTAATATTATTCCCTTGGGTTTCTTATCTCTTGGATTTATAATATTATTCCCCTCGGTTTATAATATTATTAGTCTCTTTGGTTTATTAATATTTTGTATTTAATACCTTGGGTTCATAATATTAATCCATAATATGTATAATATATTAGGGTTTTAATATTAGAGTGTATAATATTAATCATATAGTTTCGTATTAATCCTAGTGTTTATAATCTCTTGGGTTTAGAATATTAATAATCCTTTGAGTTTATTAATACCATGGGTTTTGAATTATAATAACTTGGGTTTAAAATATTTATTCCTTATATTTATTTATAATCTCTTTCATTTATTAATCTCTTTCAATTATAATGTTAATCCTTTGGTTTATTGAACCTTTGGGTTTATAATATTAAACACTTGGGTTTATTGATCTGTTGATTTCATAATATTAATAATCCTTTGGTTTTATTAATCCCTTAGGTTTATAATATTAATAACCGCTTGGGTTTATTAATCCCTTTGGTTTATAATATTTATCTTTTGTGTTCATTGATCCCCTAGGTTTATAATATTAATACCTTGGATTTATAAATCTCTTGGGTTCACTAATTCCTTGGGTTAATAATGCACATACTTGGGTTTATTAATCCCTTCATTTTATAATATTAATTCCTTCAATTTATAATGATAACCCTTTGGGTTTATAATATAAATCATATGGTTGAATATTATTAGTGGGGCCTAACTAATGGTCACTCTTCTTGTTTATTTATGGGATATGATTATTTGTGGTATTTCTCCCTCTCTATTCCTAAATGGTCTTATAGTGCAAAGCATTATGGGGTTTGGTCTCAACATCTCTAGTCGATCCATGATATACAAGAACATGGTTGGATTGATTAGATCATTAAGTGGAAAGGTAGTTGAGGGAATGGGAATAGTCACAAGAATGCTTTTGAGGTGATTAAATAATGTTTTTATTTTAATTGTATATGCAATTACATATATGAACATTTACATAACACATAATAATTAGTTCGATTCTTCGTCTTTCCATTTTCTTTACGGAATGTTCCTTCATGTAATAGATTTTTTTTGGAATCCTTAAGTTTTGGGTTCATTGAAAGATGATACTTCATTTATTCCATGCCACTCATCCCAAGGAATTTTGGAAACCTTGAAATTTATTTGGTCTCTTCACATGTTTCCTATGTACGTAAGCTTTCATATTTAGACTCTGAATCACTATCTCAATAAATCTAAGTGGTGATCAATGCTTCTCCTTATTCAACTATCTTTCCTTCTTCTTATAGATTACTTCTTTGTGTGGTCATGAAATGTTAGGTACCTAATCTCCTTTAAACCCTAGTACATAGAGTACTATGGATCACTATGTATGGATGTCATAGCTCGTAAATAATTCCCATGCTGGAATGTGAGCATGATTATTATAAGAAGGTTTTCTAGAAGTTTTTTCCTACTAGAAATTTCCCTTTCTAAAATGTCCTAAGGAGATAGAAATTACTATATAAAGATGTAGAAGCATTATAAAAGGTTTCTTGGAAATCATTTCTAGTGTGAGCTTTGCTATATTGGAAGTTTTTTATTTGAAGAGTAAACTTAACATTTCTTCCATATAAATAAAGATACCCTATTTTGGTTCATATGATCTATTGTCTTTATTTTTATTTTTCTTTTCATAATATTACAAAATACTGTTTGTAACTTTTTCTATGAATATTTATAATTGGTACATCATAAGAGGTATTAGAGAAATTTCTTGGCACATTTTTTATAACAATTTTTTCTTTTTCAAGCTAGAGACATGTTCCAGAATTTATAAAAACACAGAGATATCTCATCAAGCGGTTTAACGTATGGTTGGGGGAGCATACATGTAAGAAATTCAAGATATTTCACTTGGTTGGAAACCCTTGCAACCCATTTTGGTACCCCTTTGAGTAGTACTACATCAAACAACACTATATATGGAATTTACTTCCATGCATTCTTAGGTATATTGGGAGTCCTATAGGTACCTTGAAATTGGCCTTAGGTAAACTTCTCAACTACCTCATTGCTATAGTGGCATTGAGAAAAATATTCAGGACGATTACTCTCTGATACCTAATTAATTATTTAGTATGACTAAGGCTATGGTTATACCTCCTTAGTTAGCACCCTAAGATATTAGTCCAAGTGCTAATATTGGACCCCATTAAGATATCATATAGATAGGCACACAAAAATCCCTTGTCCTTATGACCTATAAAAATATACATTTTGTAATCAAACCATAAAGAGCCTAATAATAATATTTTCATTGAAATTCTCGATATTCATCCATTGGAAACCTTACTTCCTACTCTAGTTTTAGAAATTCGTACACAATCTCCACTATTAGGAATTTGAACAATATGAGTAAAATTATTCGAAAAATGGTATAAATAGCACCATTATTAGTGACATATTTCGCAAGAATATATAGGTTATTCTTATCACATTACTCACCCTCTTTTATAAGCATTTTTTTTGTGGAAGGACTTGCCTTGTTACAAACTACCTACCTCACTAGCTATTAAAATTCACCCTCATCGCATTCAAACAAATCTCTCCTAAGAATTTCTTTTTTGACCTAATAGCCTCTCTATCCCATCAACTTTATTCTTGTCTACCTCCTCGAGATCACAACTTGAGCCAATATTATGCCACACATGTTACTAGGGTGGAATAATTATGTGCTTAATTGGAAACCAAATTCAACAAAGCACAAGCCGATATCAAGAAAATATTTGTTATAGTTAATAGAAAACTTGTCATGTTGCAAAAGCTAGATAAATTACAAGATAACTTGTCTACATTTATTACCACATTTTTGGCCGCACATTCACATGAACAACCCTCACACCTTGAGGGAGTTGAATACTCCTATACCATGCGGCTCAAATATAACCCCTTTTTTCATTATTTTTGCCTTCCTGAAGTGGTTGTGAATAAATTTGTTGGAAAAAATCCCACTCAATAGGTCATGGAAACGAAACACTATTTTTCACTCTTTGCATTGCTATTAAAAATGAAAATTCATGTAGGTGTCTTGAATTTAGACCCCTATATGTGGAGTGGTAATAGCATAATAATTCCCATAGAGGTTAAAATTATTATATTCAATTGCTACTAATATTTATGGATATTTTGACACAAACATTCATCATTTGGGCCAATTAACGAAGCTTAGATCCAAGCTCAATAAAAAGCTACATCACTACATTTTAGAAACTTTCTTTCCGCATTGACTACATTTATGATGCCTTCTTTCAAGAATGATTTATTAATAGTCTAAACAAAGATATCCATTCCCAAGTTTTATTTTTCTTATGTCTCTCTTCTAAGGGTACATTTTTGGATATGGTGAGGTTTCCCCAATGACTAACCAATATAAAATCTTCAATTTCTACTTAAAATTTCTTGTTTTAGAATAAGTCTATATATATATATATAATATATATATATATATATATATTTATTGAATTTTTATTTTTTATTTTTGTGATATATTTTATTTTATTTCTAAATTTATTTTTTGAAATTATTTTATTTTTTTGTTAATTCATTTTTTTATATATTTTTTTAATTTATTGGAATTATATATAGAAATAAAAATATATAATCAACAAAAATTAAAAAATAATATATATTATATATATATATATATATATATATATATATATATATTATATATATATATATATATTATATATATATATATATATAATATATTATATATATATAATTATATATATATATTAATATATATATATCATTTTTTAAATGGTGTTTTCGTGATTTTATGTACATTAATGATGATTTTATAAACCATAATTAAAATTTATTGCAATTTTAATGGTCCATTGAAAATAGATCAAGTTTCCTAAAAGCTCAAAAGAGTTATACTTTTAGCTTTTAAAAAGGGTTTTTCTCATTGGAATTACTTTTTGATTTAGGTGTTGATTTTTAAGTTTTTTTTTTTCTAGTCATGATATTTAGTTTATAATTGCGTGGTTGAAAAATGTTAAATTTTTAAGATTTTTTATACGCATGATATTTGGTCTTAATTCCATGGTTAAAAAATATTAGAATCTTAAGGTTTTTCGAGTCATGTTGTTGAATATTTAATGCCATGGTTGAAAATTGTTGGAATTTTAAGGTTTTCCATGATCATGATTTTGGTTTTTAATGCCATGGATTATAATGTTTAAATTTTAAGATTAAAAAAAGTGTGATGCAACATCACAACTTTTCAATTTGAGAGTGTTTTTTATGTTTTTGGCACAAGAATAAGTTTTTTTTTTTTTTTTTAGAAAGGGTTCTCGTCTTGAGGCTAAATTTATCATTAAGTTAGTAACATTATTATACCCCCAATGGATTTCCAAGGAAAGAGTGATGATGAGATCAATACATAGTTCCATATAACAAGGCATTTCTTAGCATACGAAGGAAACCTAGACCCAATATCATCATATTTTTTCTTGCATTATATTCATTGTAAAAGAAGGTTCTAACCTTGAAGTAGATTGTATTCATTGACTTCTTATAATTTTGAAAGAACATGTCTCGTAGAATGCACTTATATAACAATGAAAGTTAATTATGTGAAATATATTTGAGGCATGAGAAATATGTGACCATGGTATGATTAGTGTTATACCAAGGTTTGTACCACAAATATTGGTGGATTTCCTTTAGAAACGAGAGATAAATAAAAAATCACAAGGAAGAAGATATATGACCAAAGGTATGGAAAAGGAGAAGAAAGGATGTAATATAGTTAGGGTAGAACTATAAACAAAAACTGAGTAGTAGTAATTCTATGGAAAATCTAATGGAGGAAAGAGACAAGAGATGGAAACTCTAATGTAGGATTAGTGAAGGAAAAAGGTGAGAGGTAATGATGCTATGAAAACTTTAGAGAAGGTAGGAGACAAGAAGAGAATATGGTAGGGAATAAATAACAAAGTATAATGGTGATATGAGGTGACAAAAGATTATAAAAGTATAATGGTGATATGAGGTGACAAAAGATTATAACTAACAAAGGAAAGAGGTAGGAGGAAGGGGAAATTGGAGGAATGTTTGAGAAGGTGATCCCATATATATGGTCCATAAAGTAAGGCAACCAAGATAAATTTCATAGAGAGGCTAAGAAGAAGAATTCCAATTAGTAGCATCAAAGGTGAATTCATCTCTAGGCCCTAATGAAGATAACAATCAAGATAAATCCAATCATTGGTGAAGATACAAGAAGTGAAGGGATGAAAAAGAAGGGTTTTTTTAGTATATTAGGGAAAGTGTGGAAAATAAAGGTGAGAAATAAAGGGGATGGAAAATGATGCAGGGCTGGCTAGCCTGCAATAACCTGGATCTTCTTCACTCTTGCACATAAAGGCAAGTGCCCCAAATCAAAAACCTCATTCATAGGCCCTCAATATCAAATATAATTTAATCCCTCCATTGGGGATTCGAGCCATAATTTTTCTGCACCCTTCTATTTCTTTTTCAATGGCTTAGTCAGCCAAAGCTTCTACACAATTCTCTTTTCATCGCTTTAAGAGTGCTCTCCCTTCTACGCGCATCCGCTGCACAGAATTAAGCACAGTTTATAATATATATTTATATATATATATATTATATATAATATATATATATTATATATATATATATATATATATAACTACAATCTCGCGCTCCTGCTTCTCACACGCCAAGGTAGCATATTATGAACCCCGGCCACGGTGATGACTCTTGTTTCAGCAACTATAGCGCCTGTCTTCCATCTTCAATTTTGCCTCGCAGCGTCCACATTAACCTGATGATATTCTCGGACTTTAAAACGAGGTATAAAGGACCAAAAATTGTGGATATATACTACGCAGTGCGTATCCAAAAATATAATATATTGTGATCAAGTCTTCAGCGCATTATAAATCGAAACTCTTGACATATAACTGGAGTTTATGTTTATGGAAACAGTCATAAAAATAGAGCCAGAAACATGCAATTTCCCCATCAACACTTCCTGCAAAATCCAAACGAACGACTCCTCCACATCCTCACAAATACCCACCGGAAAAGCGATTAATGAAATTAAAATGCCGGCAGCATAACGACAAAAACGATATAAATTGTTTAACACAGTTAATACATCTTAGGGGATGTTGTCACAGTAATAAAACATCAAAACCTGCCAATAAGAGGCAATTTAACTCCTTTTTATACATAGTCAATTGACAATTGGATGCATGCAGATAATTTAACAAAATACCACTGAATTTTCCCAAATGGCGAGAGGAAATTTTATAACAATTATTCTGGCATCGCCCTCTCTCAGATGAGATGAGGGCTCAGCTGCCCCTTTATTTATAATAATAATGGATACATGCATAGGAAAGATCTTCTCCTTATCTCCTGGAAAAAGCAGGCTTTTTCCCTTTTTACATAATGATTTAAAGCTCGAAGCTTTTCCCCATCCTTATTCTAATTTTAACTGGAAACATGGAAATTCTTATCCCAATTCTATCCTTTTATTTAGGAAAAGAATATTTACATAATTTTTTTACTTTCCTATTTTTAACTGAGAAAAAAAACATATTTTTAACCGGAAAAAAACATAGAAAGTGCAGGCTTTTCTCTGAGTCGCCTGCTCCTGCATCAGACTCCCAAGGTTGAAAATGATCATGATCTCCTGATCATGTTTTTTTTATCTTGTCCGCCTGGATCCCATACTTTGTTCTGCAAGTCCTCATCTGTTGTTACTTGTTGTCTTTCTCCAAGTCTCCATATTTTATGTTGTCTTGCTCCATTAGCTGCACTTCCATAATCTGTCTCTGTTTTCATCTTGTTGCTGCTTCTGCTGCTTCCCTTCCTTGCTGATGTCTTCCGTTGAGATGCTTTCAACATGATTCTTCTAATGAGCTCAATTTCTTTGTCCAATAATTCTTCAAACTGTTGATTTCTTGCTGCCTGCTGAGCTAAGACGGCTTGCTCAGTCTGTCCTGTTACCTGGTCTGTCCTGTTACCTACTGACTTCTTGCTCTTATTCTTGTTTCTGTTCCGACTGCCACCCGATCATCCATACCCTCTTGTCTTCTGGAACAAAAAACTTCTTCTCCCTGCATTTGACTACTCAACTGAGTCAAATGCTCTGCAACAATACCTGCATTCACAAAACAGTTGTTAGAATAAAAACCATAAGGCATAAGTGCCTTGTACTCCTTTGCCAGCATCTCACTATATTGTTCTGAATCCTCAATTATCAGCACATCAGTCTGCTGATCCAAACTTCTCAAAGAATCCTTTGAAGAATTCTCAAGACTGTCAATCAGTCTTTCTCCCATGTCATCTGCTTCCATGGCAATTTCCTGTACTTGTTCACTGTATTGAACTTTCCATCTGCTGCATTTTCCCTGTCATATCCTGGATCCTCCAACCAGTATTCCAACAATGCAATTTCTTTGTAGCATTGTTGAAGCATCACATCATCATTTACAGTCCTTGCATTCATACACAAATTGTCAGATTTAAAACCATGCGACCCCTTGTCCTTACTTGAGGTTTCAGTCTTCAAGTCTTCATCTTCACTATCTTTCAGAAATTCTCCTTGTTCCATTTCAACTTCCTCTTGACTCATCTTCTTGCCATTTATCTTGACATCCTCTTTCTTATGTCCTCTACTGTGGCTTTTTCCTGAACCTCTGCTATGACTATTTGTAGTCATCTTCTTCTCGTTCTTTCTTCACGAGCTCCTTTGCAACAAGCCTCTGCAACAGCTAGTCCTCATGGCTGCAATCTTACCTCACGAAGCTCTCCTCACTTAGTCCTTTGGTAAGCACGGGTCCTCCGTCTGGAACCTCTTCCTGAGCAACACCTTTGCTCCCTTTAGGCTTCTGCAATCTCCCACTCTCTCCTGAGAACACTTCAATTGTTCTCTCTATCCAATTCCTTATTGGATTCTTTAGGTTCACTGCCACTTCTCTGCAACCATAAACTTCAATGCATAAATTTCAAATAAAAAAATTCATCTCACCTTTAAGATCTTGCATGATCTTGTCTTCGTTCCACTTCTGCAATCGTGCTCACTTGTGTATGCTGCATATCAGATCTGATCTTCCTTTCAATCAAAAATACGCTTCAATTCTTCAACAAAACAAAACAATCACTCTTCAATGAAAACAGAGCCAAGCTCTGATACCACTTGATGCAGGGTTGGCTAGCCTGCAATAACCTAGATCTTCTTCACGCTTGCACATAAAGGCAAGTGCCCCAAATCAACAACCTCATTCATAGGCCCTCAATATCAAATATAATTTAATCACTCCATTGGGGATTCGAGCCATAATTGTATTGCGCCCTTCAATTTCTTTTTCAATGGGTTAGTCAGCCAAAGCTTATACACAATTCTCTGTTAATACCAATCTCATAAAGACAGACACCATCAATCCTTGAATTATCTTCAAATTGATCAACACTACCAGATGTCAACTTCCGCTATATCAATTCCAAACCTCAAATTACTATTAAAAGCCACAACATACCTTTTCATAGTTTTAAGAGCGCTCTCCCTTCTACGCGCATCCGC
>APFE031327165.1:277709-291470 GCA_000404065.3 Pinus taeda
TATTATTATTATTGAGTGGGGCTTACACTTGTGTAATATAATAATCTACTCTCGACTTTATATTAATCAATGTAAAAGTTACATATAAATGTTAAAAAGAATATAAATCTATTATTATTATTGAGTGGGGCTTACACTTGTGTAATATGATAATCTACTCTCACCATGGCAACGTAACTTCTGGTTGAAGATTGGGAGGGCCACACTCACACCCAATTGTGAACCAATGACTATAAATATAGAATACATTAATAATGCACTTATTTTATTTATCAAATATTTTATATTTAGTAAGCAATCTAAATCTATATTAAATCTAGAATTATTAAATAAAAACATATTATTCTTTAAAATTTCATATATGATATGAAATAATTAATTTTCATCTGTAATTTTGGAAGTCTAGGACAAGGGGATTGTGGAAAGAATCAGAAGAGAATTAAAAGATTGTGATGGAAGACTGGGACAAGGGGATTGGGGAAAGAATCAGAAGAGAATTAAAAGATTGCGACAAGACTGGGAATTGAATTATAATAACTATCACTATTCATTTGAATACTTTTGGTTGCTTTTTCCGGCTTCACCAATTACTCATTCAAATTTTCAAATTGTTCAATATTTTTTCATACAAGTTAACAAGTCTCTCAAAAACAGAACCCTGTGTAAAAGGGAGTTAAATTAAATACTACTATGGGAGCTATTGCCATTTAACCATATAAATTTTACACTTATAAATAAATCTGTGAATCATCTCTCGAAACTTTCCAAACACTTTTCCTCGGCGGTTAAATAACGAACAGGGAATAACAAACGGTCATCAATAACTTCCCCTTAATCCCTTGATGGCTTAACCTGCCCGTGTGTCCTTCCTATCATCATAAACAATCTCTGGTTTTGGAAGCATGGTGTGATCTGATAATAATTAGCATCATGGACGCGGATCAAAACATCGTCGAAGCTGATAAGTCAATATCCCCCGGGGATTTCCAAAACCCCCAGGACGATGATGAGATCGTCCCAGAGTTGCAGATAACGCAACATCTCTCAAAATACGATGGTGGTTACGATTCACAGGTCAATGTTCAAGCAATTCATTTACATTTTTTTTTTCTTCAGTTTTTTCAGTTACTTTTAGAACAAACCTATTTGAAAATATCTTGCGCTTCTGCAGGCATTTATTGGTGGTGAACTTGAAGATCCGCCAATTTCGGAAGTTTCTGATATTGTTTGCACAGAAGATATAGTGTTCGCAGTGTGGAACAATCAGGCAACAGTGACGGCGTTTCAAAGAAGTACGGCTGAGTTTATATATATATATATATATAGTTTGCTGGGGTGTTTTTATTAGCTGATAATATAATAGGAGCTGATAAATTTGATTTGCTCTCTGATCACTAGATTCAACAAACGTGGAAATATGTGAGATTGAGGCAACCGAGGGGGAGGAGATTACCGAGGGGGAGGAGATTGAGGAGATTATAGTCAATATTGCTTACAACGTTAACGATGATTCGTTGCTTGTTCTAAAGAAACTGGTTGTACGAGATATTATAAGGAGCCAGAGTGATCAGCTTCTGAGCTTCAAAATTGAGTATGCCATCTCTTACTCCCTACACAGTTGTTAAAGAATCCTAGATTAAATCCATGAGCAAATTAGTGCAAGGGGAAGAGAAATTAAAACCTCTAATATATAATATGAAATTTATAATTTGTAAAACCTTTCATATATAATATGAAATTTATAATTTGTAGACACGTAATTTGATAAGAGAAATTGAGACATTTCTCTTATATATATAATTGAGATAATATAAGGTATCGATACATCATTTTCAAATTTATGAAAATTTTATTATTCATGGTTTTCCAAAGTTTTAGTATATTTTATATAATGATGGTTAGGATGATAAAAATAATCTATTTTATATATTTTTTATCATAAAAATATCATAAAAAATAGTTATTTCAATATAAAAGAAATTAACGTCAAATTTCACTAGCATAAGGGGTTGAGGAGACCTTCCTTCAACCAGGGTAGGAAGATCAGAAAATTTTAATATTTGTATGGTTTAAAATTAAAGAACTATGTGTGTTAATTGGTGTTATTTTTGGTGGTTGTGTTGTGTCTTTGTCACTTGAGTTACTTAAGGTGGGTTGGCTAAATGTTTATCATCCTCCTCACTTGTGGGGTTACCAAGGTGGTTTGGCTAAATGCTTATCATCCTCCCCACTTGTGACATCATGATATTTGATTTCTTGATGATACCCCCTTTGTAATAATACCATAAGAAATTGAAAACTAATGACATATAGTACAATTCTTTGTAATAATACCATAAGACATTGAAATTATATGGTATATAGTACAATTTGAGTAGATCTAATGGTTAAGAGCATATCTTTTCTTATGAGAAGTTACATGTCTTTAATCCCAAGAGTAAAGTATTTAAACTTCATAGGTTTTACTAGTCACCTTTTTATGCAAAAGTGGATCCTTTGTCCCACAAACAAAGGGTTGCATGTCCCAAATATGTGGGGTAAAGTATTTACACTTCATGGATTTTACTAGTCACGGATTTGGGCAAAAGTGGATCCCTTGTTCCATAAATAAAGGGTCTCATATGCCAATTTAATGTTTGGCTTCACCATAAGCTTAAAAATATGAATTATTATTAATTTTTTTGCCTAACATATTATTAAAAAAATAATTTATTATACTTATAAGCTTCCGCTATTATTAAAAGTTAGCATATTCTTATAGTCTCCTCTGCATCAGTAAATGAAATCTCCAAAATAATTAATTTATTTATGTAAATCTATATTAGCATATCTATGTCTCCTCTACATCAATAGATGAATCTCAAAATATTAAGTAAATTGTTTCTATAAATCTATGTTATCTTTTCCACTTTGATATAATTATATAATATTTATCCTTACAAATTATTAAATAACCAATAAAATTACACTACTAAAACCATTAATCACACATCTGCTCACTTTGTGCCGCAAATATGGCTTTACTTTTCTCAATTTCATTGTTAAAAATTCACACACCTGCCCACTTTGCGCCAGAAATATGACTTTTCTTTCTATAAATAAAATAAACAAAAAGCCCAAAATTACTTCGAAGAAAATGGTAAACGAAATTACACAGAAAATTGTAAACAAAGCTCCACAGGGCATACATAAAGAAACTGTATATTAAATTTTCATGGCACAATTATCTCTCACCAATAAAATGTATATTTTCCTTTCAGATCTGTGAAAAATGGGGATGCATATCCAGGTTCAAAGCATATTGATAACTGTTTAGATTATGATGTGGCGAATAACAGAGCACTGGGTTATGACTATACAAGAGAGTAAGTATTTATTAATTTCAAGTAAACATCATGTAACGTCGAAATTTTGTTTGGATTATTGAAATAATAAAATAGGAACACTGAACCATTTGCACAATATTCAAAAGGAAATTATCACTTCACAATTCCACATAAGGTTTTCAAGGTTTCTGCAATAGAGAAAACAACATTGCTAAAATATTTTGTGATTTTATTTTTGTCTGTACGTTGCAGGGTATTCATAATCTACGACTTAATCGACTTCCAGCCTAAGTTTGAATTGCCAGATATTGGAGACTTACAGCTTCAGAGGTTCTCTATTGGCAATAAATATATTACATTGGGTATTTTTATTTTGATTGCAGATTCGGAAAATTGATAATTATGAGTATTTTCTTTTTCCTGAAAATAGAATTATTTCAAGACTTGAATTCTTTCTTAACTATCTATTTACGTAAGTATTCATGAAATCTATAATCGAAATAACTAAACTTATTTTTTTAATATCTTAATATTCCTTGTTTGAGATACTTTTTACTCTGAATACAGTGATCAGAAGAACTCGTACATGACGATGTTCAATAGGAATAACCGAAGCAAGTATACCATGGCTCCGCAAAACAGCTTTCTGCCAACTTCTGTGGTTCCTGCCTTCTTCTACTCAAAAAAAGATGGTAAAGCAAAGCATGATAAAGCAGTGGAACTGCCGCTCAAACATACCGGTGTTCCTCTCGAATTCCTGTTATTGATGGAGGAAAAGGTGGTTTTGAGCCAGTCGAATCGGAGCGGATTCCTGATCGTGGATGTTTCTAGCAATGGAATCAACAATTTCCCCCTGAATATCATCAGAACAGACATCAAATCCGACACTGTTCCCAGATATCTTTCCAGAACTCACGAGTTCTTCACTTTCAAGCTCTGGGAAACGGTGAGGATATACAATTTCGATGGACAACTTGTTAGGAATTTGGATGATCACTGTGTGGCCGTGAAAAGGACTTCCAGTAATCCGACCACCACGTTTAACTCTCTGAGCTATGTTACGTCTGATGAAGAAATCATAATTTCTTACTGTCATTCTGTTGTGGGTTCCTCCATTAATATAAGCAGCCTACGAACAGGGAAGTGCCTGGGGAAGATAGCTAATGAGAAACTGGACTCTCAAGTTATCACCTTTCTTACTTATGACGAGGAGAGGAGTGAGATCTTCACAGGGACCGCCGATGGCAGTGTTCACTGGTGGTTGAACAGATTCATTAATCCCCGTAATCCCGCTTGAGTCAGAAATATTTTTGAATTTGATTTACTGAGATTAATTGATTGATTTGTTTTACCAGATTCCAAAATATTTTCCGAATTTACTATCTATTCAAAAATGTCTAACTGAAACCAACTAATAATTTCAATTGAGCGATCTTTATTAAATTCTAAAATATTCCTCAAATCTGCTATTTATCCGAAAATGTCCAACTAAAACTAACTGATAATTTCTTTCTTTTCTTTTCTTGATAAGCCAAAACCAGGTTTTAAGAATATTTTATTAGAAAATGAAATTGTATTTGGAAATGTTTTATCTGCTTACTGATCTCACTTATTTGCTCCCGCTCCCAAATAAATGTGTGAAATAAGAGACATGTATAACCATCTTCACTGATTTACGAACCCTAACGTAGCTATAAAAGTTTGGAACCCTTACAAATGTTTTTGAAGTAGATAATAATAAAATGAATGTAACGCAGATCAAATGTTTTTAAGTATTTCGAGGGTAAGATGTATTTTTTACAGCTTTAGCTTCATGAAAATGTTCATATTTTTTTTAAATATTCGTCGATATTTTAAAAAAATTATTTTTTAATCGATATCCATTTACCTAATAGTATTAAGAGTATTTTTTTTTTTAATTAATTAATATTTTTTAATGGTTTATTGGATTTTAATGCAGTAATTTGGAAATGAAGTTGTTAGCTTAAACTGAGTTTTGAGTTTAAATTCTTTGCTATGCTTAGGATAGGGATAGAAGTTAGACATGATAAAGATTTAGTCCTAACCAAACATTAAAAAAATAAAAAACATAAATAAAAAATAAAAAATTCCTATCCATTTTTAATATTTCTTTTTATTTGAAACCATATATTTTCAAAAATTATTTAAATAATTTAAGTGAAAATAATTAAATAAATTTAAATGAAATCTAATTATTAATAATTTTATAGTTTTTTGGTTATATAATTTAAATATTTATTAATAATTTGATTTTTTATTATTATTAATGGACTTTTTAAAAATCTTTTTAGGATTGTTGAATGGGTGGTGAGTTTGAAAACGACAGTAGATTCAAAATTTCCTAATAAATGAGTACTGACTAACCTAGATACCGATACCATGGGTAAAAGAAAAATGTTTAATAAGTTTTGAGAGACTAAAATTACATATTCATGTGTAAAGTTTTGTTATTTAGAAGGTGCCGAGGGTAAAAGCTCTTGAAATAATTATAAAGTAATAAAAGAAATTTAATATTTAAAAATGGATAGATGATGGTAACATATACTAATACCAATTAAGTTTGATTAAATTTAAAGAAAATAATAAGTTATTAAAATTCTTTTATTTTTTTCCCAAGAAAAAAGCACAATTTTTATTAATAATAAGAAAATTACATGTTGTATTTTCAACATGTGTTACAATAAAATCATAATATTTACATAAAAAGTTAAAAGGCATAAACATAGAGATGATCAAAAAGAGAATTGTTGCACTACCAATCCGATATATTCCCATCCATGCGCCACCATTCTCATATATTCCCATCCATCTTAATGGATGGTTCCATCCATCTTAATGGATGGTCTCCATGGGCCTCCATGGGCCACCATTTCGATATATTCCCATCCATCTTAATGAATGAATGGTCGATGATAAAATTGGAAGAACACCCAATCTATGAATTCCTGTATCAACCACTACCCCCTTGTTCCATCTTAATGAATGCTTGACGGTAAAATTGGAAAATACCCAATCTTTGAATTCCTGTATCAACCACTACCCCTTGTTTACCCCCTTGTTCCATCTTAATGAATGCTCAATGGTAAAACTAGAAGAATATCAACCACTACCCCTTGTTTACCCCCTTGTTCCATCTTAATGAATGCTCAATGGTAAAACTAGAAGAATACACTCCACTACCCCGTGTTTTGGTGTGCGACCTCCTTGTGATTTTAGAGTGATGACTTCATATAGTAAGCCCTTGAGTGTGTGAAAGTGATAATGATATGTAGAGTTGATCAAATTTATTACCATCTTTAAGTCCCCAAAGATTTGTATCCTGTAGCAGTTTTGTTCCAAAGAAAATATGAGAAGTTTTGTTGTAGAGAAACAGTTTTGTTCCAAAGAAAATATGAGAAGTTTTGTTCTAGAGAAAATATGAGAAGGTACGTGAGACAATTTAGTTTAGAAAAGGTTGTTGGTGCCTCTCCCTAATCCCACTTTGATCTTGAAGAAGTACGAGTTGTTTATATGAAGTACTGCCCCTCCCCACATCCAATGGTCTGAGTTGAACCGGATGTTCTTATCTATAACTTCTCGATTGATGACCTTATCGAAGAATTTTTGTTCTAGAGAAAATATGAGAAGGTACCTAAGAAATTTAGTTCATCAAAGTTGTTGGTGCCTCTCTCTAATCCCACTTTGATCTTGAAGAAGTGCGAGTCATTTATATGAAGTAGAGAAAATATGAGAAGGCATGTGAGACAATTTAGTTCAACAAAATTGTTGGTGCCTCTCCCTAATCCCACTTTGATCTTGAAGAAGTGTGAGTTGTTTATATGAAGTACTGCCCCTCCCCACATCCAACAATCTGATTTGACCCATCAAAATATGTCCACGGGATGTTCTTGTCTATAACTTCTAGACTGATGACCCCGGTGATTCATCAAAGTTCATCAAAGTTGTTGGTGCCTCTCCCTAATCCCACTTTGATATTGAAGAAGTGCAAGTCATTTATATCAAGTAATACCCTCCCCACATCTAACGGTTTGAGTCAACCCATCAAAATAAGTCCAGGGGATGTTCTTGTCTATAACTTCCAAATTGATGACCCCGACGAGGTGGTGGTGAGAGTCCCCAGGGATCAAATTATAGATAGCAACGATATAATTGCATGTGGCCAATGGGTCAGTGCATCATGAAATTATATTGTCATTCTTGGTCAACCAAATACCCTAGTAAACAATCAGAAGGAGGTTTCTGATTTTTTGTGAAGCTGCAATAGTCCACCGATGTTGCCAGGCATTAGATATATGTGGTCCTTCCCATCTGAGCACAATGTTGAGGGAGGCAGTGATTTGAACCCACACCTGGCCAACAATCAACAATCAGGCAATGACGGAATAAGCGGTTGATATCCTCTGTATTTTCCTTACAGAGGTAGCATCTACATAAACCATGGAAATCCCACCACATAAGGTTGACCTCCATAGGCACTTTGTTTGATAATATACACCACATAAATAGACAGGTTTTGTGAGGTGCCTTAAGCTTCCATATTGGGCACCACCACCAACACACTTCCACTAGATCTAGAGTATTCATAAGTGCAACATATCCTTACCTTGGGTTATATCAACCATGTGGTGCAGTTGCCCATATGATTTCATCTTCTTGTAGAGTAATATTGATATTCACTTCCTTCAATGCTCTAATAAATCGATGCTAAACCTTGCTCCATCTTCCCAGAATCTCGAGATCCAATGCATCAAACCAATTTTGAGAGATCGATTTTGGGCTTCTAACATCATCAATGTGAGAGAGCTGGGTGATGCTAGCCATTGCAAGGATTTGTCATAATTCTCGTGGTAGTATTTGTGCATTACCACATGTAGATCAGGTTTCAATACCTAAGAACACTTGTTCACCATTCCCGATTCACCAAGACAGTCCTTCCTTGATGACACTAATAGACTGCGAGATAGTCTTCCATATGATAGACGCACGAGATATGCCCTAAGTTGGCCTGCGAATCTAGACGATGGCAGATAGAGGATGAATGTATTTAAAGTAGACCATCTCTTTCCATAGCCTATCTGATGTGATTATCTGACATACCATCTTCACATCCAATGCCTTTGCAAATAAATGTAAATCATTTATAACCCATCCTCCCCAATTTTTTGGTTTCCCAATTTTATCCGAGCGAACCAAGGAAAATGTCCTCCCCACATTTTCCCCTCTCCATAGAGAGCGACAATAATTCCTTTTAGTATCTAGGCAAGAGTCATCCAATATGCCAAGATGGCCACTAACACCGATTTGATGAGGGTGAGGCTACTAGTTGTGGAAAGCCATCTCCATATGTTAATACGACCATCAATTTTTGCAATGATCCATGTCCAATCTGCAATACGATAACCATTTGACTTGATCTTGAATCCAAGGTATTTGAGACTCGTCTCCAACTCTTGCCTGACAAATTGAAATTGTTGTATAGCATGTCTTTGCTCATTTTGTAAGCAAGACACCAACAAGATGGTGGATTTGTTGAATTTGGACTCCATACATGTAGCTTTACAAAATAGGGATAGAATTTTCTTGAAACAAGTGGTATCATAGATTGAACCATTTAAAAAAATAAGAAAATCATCTACAAACAATAGGTGTGAGAGATAGGAAACTTCAGATATTTTTACATCACCCAATGACGCCCAATGACCCTTTAACACCTTTAGCATGAGCTTTAATTAACAGTCTACTTAGTCCCTCCTTGATAATGGACATCCCTGTCGTAGACCATGTTTAGCATGAAAGAACCCCGATGTAGCCCCATTGATGAGACTGTTATAGGATGTAGATGTGAAACGCCACATGATCCAACTTATGAAAGAGTGAGGAAAACTGATATGGGTAAAGAATAAGCTAAAGATAATACCAACTAGCATAGTCAAAAGCTTTTGACAGATTAATTTTAAGAATGATACTCTTATTATTCTTTTTCTTGATCGAATGGATCCCTTCCCGAGCGGCCCCTATGGCTTCATGTATTTGGCGCTGATTAAGGAATGTGAATTTTTCCTTGGAAATCATCTTGGATAGAAAATGTTTGATGTGATTAGTAAAAACTTTTATATTATTTTGTATATACAGTTACATAGGGAGATGAGATGATAGTCATCAAAGGTTTGAGGGTGATCAGCTTTGGGAATGAAGGCAAGATAGGTCGAGTTGAATCCTTCATGCATCTGGCCAGAAAGTCTGCATTCCTCAATAGCCAATAAAATATCAGGCCCAATATGAGCAAAGAAGGTGAGATAGAATTCCATATGCAACCCATCAAGGCCAGGGCTCTTATCTCTTTTGAACCATTTAAGGATATCTTTAATTTCCCCCAGCTTCACTGGTTTATCTAGGATCTTTGTATTTTCAACCTCCACAAATCTAGGAATCACTTCAGTAGTACAAAGTATCTCAGTAATGGTAGCTTCCCTAAGCACTTTGAAGAATTGTGAGAAATGTCTGATGCCAATATGAACAAGTTGGTTGAAAGTGGTGGCCTCCCTACCTGTCTGATCACTTAGTGTCCAAATAGTGTCAATAATTTTTTCCCCTTTGCACATTGTTGGAAAAACTTAGAGTTTTCATTCCCAGCCTTTAGTTATATCACTCTTCTCTTTAATCTCCAATTCTCCTCTTTTTGTCTCAAGAGGCGAATATTTTCAGTTACCAATCTTATCAGATGGTCCCTTGATTCAATTTTTTTATAACTTGTAATCCCCATGTTTTCTTGCTCTCTAATGTTAGATTCAATCCTCTGAATGGTGACCCCATCCTTTTTCTTCTTTTCTTTGGCCCATCTAATGGTTTTGAGTTTGACACAAGCCAAGTTGCATGCAATCACCTCAGTGGGTAAGTTGTTGATGTCTAGTCCAAAGCGAGTCTAGGACTCCATGACTACTTATGAAATTCAGCTTTAGCAAGCCAATTGGCATTGAATTTGAATGGGAAGTTTTTTTTTTATGGTTGGAGATCATAATCTCCATAAATATCGAGTAATGGTTGGATATTCGCCCCAATCTCACCCATTGTCGAATTCAGTTCAAACTAGCCAGCAAAGGAAGTTTAATCATGAAACAGTCCAGTGTTCTCACTAGAACATCCTCTCCTATTCTCCTATTCCCCCAAGTCGGTAGTGTCTTGGCCGCGTATATGTTCATGAAGTTATAGGAGTCCATCAAATATTCAAAATATTTTTTTAGGGATTCAGTATGTGCTTTATTTCCCTAGGATTCAACATACCCCAAAGAAAAAATTAGGTCTCCCCCAATGATTAAATTGTCCACGTGCATGAAATATGCACTCCTCCCCAAATATTGTCTATCTTTATAGCCTTATTATTGAAACCCAATGCACAACCCCTAGATCTCCCTCTAACATCCAGTGTGTGGAAATTCTAGTTCAAGAGCATATTCAGTAGGATCTTGCTTATGGAGACCTGTTATGAAACCAACTCACAAAAAGATAGAGAAAATAGATCAGTGCCTTAGAATTCAGCCTCTTCGAGGCGGCAACCTCATTTACATTACACAAATGAATGATTCTTTGATGATTCAAATGACAAAACCTCCTTTCTATATATAGGAGTCTAAGGAGTCACAATATAACCTAGTTGACCTAACAATAATAATATAAAGGCACAAAAATAACGATAGAGGGATTCTATGGGGACCAGTAATAACAATATTGGGCCAATAGGGGCACAACAATATTAATAAGGGATACAAATACAGTAGTAAAGGGGTAATCACTAGTATTATAGGGACCTAACATGCCCCTCTCCTTCAAAAAAGTGTTGTCATCAACACTTGAGTGGTTCTAGATGCTTCGTATAAAATTCTCATCCTCCCATGTTGAATCTTCAGCTGATAAGTTCTTCCACTTGATGAAATACTCTAAAATTAACCGATTTCGTAGCTATCGAGTTCTTGTTTCTGTGGCTACTTCTGGTTCCAATATAATTTTTCCTTCCTCGTCAAATTCTTGCAATATTGTTTGAACTGGGAGCTTGTCTCCTATAACCTTATTTAAACATGAAACATGGAAAACTGGGTGCACTTGAGAAGTTGTAGGAAGCTCCAATTTGTATGCCATAGTACCAATCTTTTGCAACACCTTGTACAAACCATAATATTTTGGTGATAATTTATTATCCTTCTTAGCTTGCTTGAGGGACATTTGTTTATATGGTTGTAGCCGTAGGAATACCCAATCACTACATCAAAACTTCTTTCAGTGAAATTTGATCTGCCTGTTGTTTCATTCTATTTTGCATCAACACGAGGTTATCCTTTTAGAGTTCGAGGACTTGTTCTTCATGCTC
The DNA here is from genome assembly GCA_000404065.3 of Pinus taeda. Classification (NCBI taxonomy): domain Eukaryota; kingdom Viridiplantae; phylum Streptophyta; class Pinopsida; order Pinales; family Pinaceae; genus Pinus; species Pinus taeda. Next base: position 289,419 of record APFE031327165.1, read on the forward strand.
GATGTGATGTTCCACTACTTGAACCTTAGAGTTTTCTCTTAAATATGATGTGATGAATGGTTGCTGATATCCATAAAGTGCCATAAATGGGGTAATTTTGGTTGTTGTATGGAAGGAAGTGTTATACCACCATTCAGCTAGAGGAAACCATTTGACCCATTGTGTCTATTTATCAGATACAAAGCAATGAAGATATCCTTCCAAACATTTTTACTATCTCAGTTTGCCCATCAGAATGAGGATGATAAGATGAGCTATGAGCTAACTGAGTACCAAGACAAGAAAATAATTCTGTCAAAAATTTCCAGTGAAAATGGGATCTCTGTCACTTACAATAATCTTTGGGTTTCCATGTAGCTTTTGAATTGTTTCCATAAATGCAATAGAAACTATACTGGCTTTAATGGATGTGATAATGCACAAAAGTGTGCATACTTGGTAAGTCTGTCAACTACCACCATGGACACTCTTTCCCTCAAACTTGGGTAAACCTATGATAAAATCCATTGAAATCTCCTCCCAATGTTGGCTTCGAATGGATAATGGTTGTAGTAGACCCAGGGTTTTAATTGTTTCAACTTTATTTTGTTGGCAAACATTCTGCCACAAACTTTTGAATATCCGATTTAAGGCTATCCCAAAAAATTCCTTCTTAACCCTGTGGTAAGTTTTTAAAAATCCTGAGTGCCCTCCTAAGGGAGAAGTGTGGAATTCCATAAGAATCTTTTGTTTTATCTGCGAATTCTTACAGAGGTATAAGCGATCTTTGTACCATCGAATCATTTTTCCAGCTAAATGTATCAGATGTACTGGAATCTTGTTGTAGATTTTGAATAGGTGCCGACACTTCTTCATCATTCTTCAGTTCCTCCCTTGCTTCGTTTATCCAATTTGGTTGGATAATAGAAATGGCACACAACAATGCTTCCACATCCTTATCCTTTCTTGAGAGTGTATCTATCACCACATTTTGCTTCCCTTTTCTGTAGATTATTTCAAAGTCATAACCCAAAATCTTTTTGACCCACTTTTATTGCTCTTCAGAGGATAATCTTTATTCTAAAAAGTATTTAAGGTTATCATGATCTATTTTTACCTTGAAGTGTCTTCCCATTAGGGAGGGTCACCATTCCTTAAGTGCATGTACTATTGCCAACATTTCCTTCTCATAAATAGCTTTGTGTAAAAAAATTCCCTTGATTGGACGACTTTCGAAAGCAATGGGTCTTTCATCCTACATTAAAACAACACCAATTCCATTTCTTGAACCATCACATTCCACAATAATGGTTTTTGTGAACTGCGGTGTAGCTAAGATCGGTGCTTGGCACATTGCCTCTTTAAGATGTCTAAAGGCCTTTGTTGCTTCTGGATTCCATGAAAATGTATATTTCTTCAATAATGTTGTTTCAGGTGTTGCTATTCTCCCATAATTCTTAACAAACTTGTGATAATACCCTATCAACCCAAGAAATCCTCGCAGATGCTTTATGGATGTGGGGATTTTCCATCCCTTAATGGCTTTAATTTTGCTAGGGTCTACCTTAACTCCTTCATGAGATACAATATGACCCAGATATTCCACCTCTTGTACTCCAAAGAAACATTTGGATCTTTTTTGCATATAATTGTTTCTCCTCCAATAGTTGTAGCACCCTGTCAACATGTTCAACATGATCCTTCCAAGACTTACTGTAGATTAGTATATCATCAAAAAATACTAACACAAATTTTCTAGGAAGGGTTTGAAAATGGAATTCATCAAACCTTGAAATGTAGAAGGTGCATTGGTAAGGCCAAAAGGCATGACCAAAAATTCATAATGACCCTCATTAGTTTTAAATGTTGTTTCAGAATGTCTTTAGTCTTCATTCTGATTTGATGATATCCTGAACGAAGATCCTACTTGGTGAAGTAAATTGATCCATGCAATTCATCCAGTAATTCATCAATGAAAGGAATGAGAAACTTATCTTTAATAGTGAGCTTGTTGAACTCCCTATAATTCAGGCACATGCACCATGATCCATCCTTCTTGTGCACCAATACTAC
>APFE031327165.1:316402-331585 GCA_000404065.3 Pinus taeda
TCTATTTATACTTTCACCTGCTTCTTCACCATACCATACCATCTCATACCATCTCATCTCATTAGTACGTCATTTCAGTTTCTCTGGATTTTTTTGTAATTTGTTATTGATATCACTGGCTTTTAATCTAATACTAATGCTCAACATTTGCATTGTCTCTCTTCCTAGTATGTCCCATAACATCCCTAGATGATGATAGTGCCTCTCCAAACAAGGCAGAAAATATGCAAGCAACATTGAACCCACAAGGTAAAATACTGCCTAGAGCTCTTTTGTAGAATCTTTTGGTAAAGCAAAGTTGAAATGATTCAAGTAATTATTGTCTCACCTTTGAGTGTCCTTCATTGATTAAGTCAATAGTATGTAACAAATTGTAAAACGGTTTGATCTGTGTGTTTGTTTAGGGCCAAGAACCTCGCTCACAGAAGAATGTGTGCGGAGCTTGTGGTGCTCTAATTGCTGCTGCACATCGTTTATAATTCGAGTTGCTTGAAATGCTGCTAGATAATAAGAAATATGATATTTATATGTGAAGTTGTATCTATGAATTTAGATAAAGAAAAACTCTATGTTGGTTTGGGAGCTAATAAGATTTAAAATAATAAATAATGTTTCAAAACTTTAATTAAGACATGCCATGACAATCTTGTTGATTGATTTGTTAAATGTTTTAATTTTTACCTTGATGTGTTTATAATAGGCATTAGTCATTTTGATGATCATTTTATCAAATGTTTTATTGTTTATTTATGGTTTGTCATATTTCATTCTAATTATAGTGGTTTATTTAGATTCAAAGGTATTGGAGATGTAAAGTGGACTAAACAATGGCATAAATTTTGGAAGACATATATAATTCGTAATTTTTTGTTTTTTAATTATTTTAAGAATTATTCATTTTAATTTTTGATTTATCAAGGGAAAGGATCAAAATACTAGTGATATGTAAATGTTTTTTAGAATGCAAAATTACAAGAATATTTGATTCATCTCAATATTTAATAAATTTTATGTTAATAAAGATTTATAATGGGTTTTAAAGATATAATCCATTTCAATATTGATAAATCAGAGTTTGTGTGTGTTTAGTATAAAAATAATTACAAGTCTTTTTCATTTTTCTCAATATATCAACAATTTGTTTTTTTTTAAATGCATTGTACATTTTTAAAAATGGTGGAAGAGATTTATAATTCATAGCATTTAGTTTTTTTTATTGTTTTAATAATCCAATACATTTTAATTTTATATTTTTCAAAGGGGAAAGAGTTCAAATAAGTTGAGGCATAAACTTATTTTAAAATGCAAAATTCCAAGAATATTTGATTGATTTCAATACTTGATAAATCCTACCTTAATATGGATTTATAATGGTTTTTTAAAAATTTGATATTTTCAATATTTGATAAATCAAGTTTAAAATATGTATATATATTGCTAAATCTTTGTTGTTTGTAAAAAAAAATACGCATATTATTCATTTTTAGCAATACAGCAAACATTATTTTTTTGTTCTTAAAATACTTGTATATTTATGCATATATTGACATAAAATTATTTTTTTCAACATAGCTTTTGTTTTTTAATATTATATGCATAGTTGACATTGAAATATTTTGTTTCATTTTGTAAGTTAATTATTTTAATTATAATTAGTTGTATACTTTAAAATATATTTTTTGGCTATTAATATATTTTTATATTGACATATCCCTAGTATTAGTAAGCACAAAGCATCTCTCTAAATTATACATACGGAGAATACTAAGAATTAGGAAGTAATCTAATCTCTTGGGATTTCTAGATATGCAATTGATATAACATTATTTTGTTCAAGCTAGAGATTGAAATATTTTATTTATAGTTGATATTTAAATAAGTATTAAAATAGTCTTGAATAATAAAATATAATACATTCATTTTGTAATGAAAAGCTAAAACATAATAATTTTTTTACTTTCAATTATTTTATGCCTATATATAAAGTTGATATAAAATTATGTTAGCTACACTATTCTATCTATGGCTAGCGCCTTTTTGTTATCAATATCTTTTTTTGAAGTATTGTATATAATTTCTATGTTTAGGGTGGAATGAATACGAAAAGAGAAGGAGGAAATTAGAATATTTTCACTATAAGTTACTTTGTTTCCCTCTATATAAATATGATGTAAAATTAAAGTGTATGTTGAATTTCCTTGGATAGGATGTTTGCAAGAGGACATGTTAGCAGAATAATGCCTCAAACCCAAAGTTACATTAATGCATGGTAAATGACATTAAGCTAGCATGGTATTATTTATCACACACCATCCTTGTCTACGAGAAAGTGTTGCATATCTTGCACGACAATTTCATTTCAAGGTACTTGGTTAAATGATTTCTTCAGTTGAAGGTCAAGCTCATCCACCATCACTAATATTGAGGATCCATGGTTGGTCATTTACCCTTTTCTGATGCATAGTGAATGACAAAATATCAATTGAGAGGAATGGTAAGAGAATTTTGTTTGATGATCTCATGACATGTAATATTGAGGGTCCATGGTTATTGAATGACCCTTTTTTTATGCAAAGGGAACGATAGAGTGTCATCTCATGAAAAATAGGATAAATTTGGTTCAATATTATCACATGACACTAGAGAGGAAATCTCCTCACAATCAATATGGCTTAGTGGACCACATTATTGTTCTTTTTGGTGCAAGAGTTCGACAAAGATAACTAGTATGAGAAGGTATTTTCGCCCATGCTCTATTTAGCTCAAGTGTTGTTTGACTCGTAGTGGAGGTTTTTTCTTAGTCTATTTCTCTTTGGTTCTCCTTCTTGAAAAATGTGGATTCTCCTAGATTTTTCTTAATTTCTCTTAATTGTTATCTAAATATTCACTATTTTATGTTTTGGATTGTGAAAAGTTAATGATCTTTTGATGTGTGTGTGTTTAGGCATGGTAGAGATATGAGGAATTAGGTGCTGCTATATATGTGTGTGTGTGTGTGTGTGTGTGGGTAGGTGTTGGTTGCAACCATGGATATAGATAAAGGGAGACTCCATTATTGTTTATCTTTTCTTGGGAGCCAATGAGACATGCAATATTGCTACAAGGCCTTAATTTGAACAATTTAGATTTTTTTTTTTAATCCCAAGTAGATATGAGTTTAGGGATTCTTTTGAATAGGAATTCTAGTGCTACTTCATTTTCATTTCACAAATTTCTTGTTGTATGTGAGAACTCTACTTTGCAACATCAATGTTTTGGACTTTGCCGAGACTCTCCCTTCCCAACTTGGTTTGTGACTTCTTCCCACTATTATTGAGGTTATTTCAAGGAGACTAATAACTAATATATAACATGATTAATTTTATTATATTTTGTTCTCCACTAATTTCATTCTACATTGATTTTTCTAAATTGCTTTCATTATCTCTTAATTTTATTTATGTATATTGGGGTTTCTAAGGTTGTTAGTTTATACCAAAGATGGCTTTGAGGACTATTCCCTTAACCATTTTTCGCTATGAGTCTTCTCCTCCCTTATGGTGGTAGAGGGTTGATATAATATTTGGCAAGATTGGCATGAACATACCCTAGGCTCAAGGTAATGACATGATATATGATTTTCATCTCACTTTCACTTTCACTTTTCCAAGGGTTATGGTACTTTCTTATCTCTCTATACATACCTTTGATATATGTTGGAGGTGGAGTGCACTACGGTGATTTTAATGATTACTGTGTGAGGATTATATTTTATCCTTTTTTAGGTGATTCAACTCCCATATTGTTTTCCCCATTGATATGGTTATTTTTTTTCAATGGTTTGTATAGGTTTCCTTGTCTACAAATAGCTTGTGTACACAAAATACTCAAGGGTATTAGTAACCAGAATCCCTTTGTTGTGGCTTTACAAAGAAAGTATCATTAGCATGAACCCTAACCTAGTGGCTCATTATGCTTCTTAGAGTATAGTGGTACATGTAAGATTCAAGGGGTTTTGTTTTTTTCTTAAAGATTTCAAATCCTAAAATTATTACTACATTATCTCTCATATATTTTCATTTTATTTTTACCTCTATTTTATAAGGTAGCTAACTACAATGACTATGTGCTTACTAAGGAAACTGATGCAAGAGCATCCAGCTCGCCGTAACTGGGCAAAGTCTCAACTAGGTTTGCCTGGTGAATTCAGGCATTTTTAATTAAATAACTAGAATTACTGTAGCTCGAACATTAGTTAGGGAATAGTTCGTTGAATTAGGAGAGTAATGAAAAACTGTTCATAAAAATCTTGTAATGTCAAGCAAATATGGTTATTAACGATAACAAGATCTTTTTGTAACTAAATTCTATGACAGTTTGATTAACTACAAAATCAACTGAAATGGAAGGGCATAAAAGCCAAAATGTAACAGATAAAAGGGGTTCAGTAATTGCAGAAGAAGAGAAATAAAAACGAACAAGCTATAAGCAGATAGCATTCAAAACTATTGTCCATCAGTATACATTTCTACTGTTCATCCTAATATCAATTTTTCATTACAGTTTGATAAAGTAACATATTGAGAATGTCTGTATAATATACTGTCCTATATCCTGAATACGAACATACAATTTATCTCCAAGCATTGGACGCGTTTTCCGCACATAGTCAAACAAGGACCAAGAGGCATAATTACCTGGAGTCCGAGACGAGTAATTGTACACAGGAGACAACCACAGGCAAAAATTTGTACCCAGAAAAATGACCACAGAACAGAGGTAACATTGTTGTGTAATATTCGTAAATTCCATTGAAAAATCTAAGGTCATCGATAAGCATTACTATTTATCATTGTCAAATACAATACATGCGCACATGAAGGATTTCATTTCCACAAACAACATAATATTAAATGTATGACTGAAGTGGCGTCACAAACCAAAACCCTGGACGAGGGTTCAACCATAACAACAACGACCTTCCCACTTATCAATCCTTACACAACATCGACAGAGAAGGACACAGCAAGAATAAATTACATACAATGACCAAGAACCACAGATAATCCTTCAGCGACCGTGGTCACCGACCGTTCGAAGAGACAAACCGAAAAATTTGAGGATTCAAGCCTACCAATTTATTGTGTTAACAGAGACTAGAGAACCCGCGTACCCAGGTCGCCACCAACGACCTGTAACTAGCAACATTAAACCGAGTTACAGGTGTATAAAGGGGAAAACCCTTCAAGGAGATAAACTATTACATGCGGAGAACAAAGACATCAAAATACCTGAGTAAGCTGAGTCGAAGTTAGCCACAACGACGTCCCGGACAAGTTGCATAACTGGAGACCAAAGGAGCCAGGAGGGTAAGTCATAGTAAAAGAAGCAGGACAGAATTGAAGCAGGGACGAGAGTTAATGCCTATTCCAGTTGATGAACAACCGCCAATGTGGTCCTGTGCTCAGACAAACACCAATGCCGCAGAATGAAAACCCAGAGTAAAAAAAGGCGTGAGGATTGAACCCATATTCGGGCCAAGAAACAACAGAAGCTCGGAAAGCAAAAATCAAACCGCAACGCATATCCAGAACCACAATAAAACGAGAGAAACGTATAAAGTAAACCCTGACTGAACCATACATGCATATTCGCAGACAATAAGCAAACTACAATGAACACAAACCACTGAAAATTGTTTACAGAACACGTGCATGCATAAGGAGAATAACAAACCGGACTTACCAGGTTCGAACCCACATTTCAGAGCTGAGCGACAACAGCATTTGGGCAGCATTTCCCTTAAGTTCACAAGCAAATCGAGCGGAGGAGAGTTCGCACACCATCATCAACAGAAGGTAACCAATACTCACCATTGCAAACAAGACAACATTCCACAGTGAAAACTCAGGAAACCCTCATGAACACTCTCAGCGCGAAAGAACAGTCCAAAATAACCCGCAAGGATCGGTGGTTTTGGCACAAACAACAAGTGGAGACAAGATCGAGGCGAGGGGACGGATCATTAATTGTCAAAATTAAACTCGCAGCTACCACCCACTGTAAAAATCTCGCAGATGATCTTCCCGAAAGGGAACGGGAGATATTTTGTTGACACGTCTTCACATTCGGACGTGTAAAAGCGTCGGCCATTGGGCTGGGTTACACCAGAGTGGTATCAGAGCATAGTTGAGTAGATTGAGAAAAATGGACGTAGGACGACAAGGACGGGGCCGAGGTGCTCGTAGAATGGTAGATGAAGCATTACAAGAAGAACTCAGTGTTCTTACTACTCGTTTGGAAGCAGTAGAGGTAGGTAGGCGAAGAGATCCAGAAATGGGCGATGTAAGTGAAGAGGAAGTAGAAGTGGCAGCAGATGGACCTGAAGGTGAATCAGCAGAGGTGAAATTGCTGAAGTCTGTTTTACTATCAAACAGTAGACCTAAACCAAAACTCCCAACGTACGATGGTAGTTTGTCTATTGATGTTTTGTTGGATTGCATTAGTGAGATGGACAAGTATTTTGAGTGCGAGGAAGTTAGTGAAGACTGTAGAGTCAAATTCGCAGCGACTAAGCTGAAAGGACACGCAGCTCTGTGGTGGGATAGTGTCCAGAATGAGAGGAAGAGGTTGAATAAAGCGCCGATTAAAACTTGGTCAAGAATGGTGGCCAAGTTGAAGGGCAGATTTCTGCCAAGGGACTATCAAATTGCATTACATAGATAGGTACAGAACTTAAGACAGAGAGGATTGACTGTAAAGGAGTACACAGAGGAGTTATACCGAGTGAATTTGCGAGCCAGATATACAGAAGATACTATAGAAAGGATAGCCAGGTATGTTAATGGACTGAGAATGGAAATTCTAGATGAAATAAGTATTTTGTCTCCAAATAATATTGAGGAGGCATACCAGAGTGCAGTAAAAGCAGAGGAGAAAATTACCCGAAGACAGAATGCCCGGAGAGGACAAGGATCCGGCAGAGGGAAAGGCCAGTCCTATGGCAGGGGCCGGACTGTTAGCAACATTGAGGAAGCCAGCAGTTCGAAAACTTCGAGAAAAACAGAAAAAGGAGATAGTATGAGAGGTGGCAGATCCTCCCAACGCAGCAGAGGAAATGGCCGAGGAAGAGGGGCTGGTTATCAATGCTATAGATGCCACAAGTGGGGGCATCGCTCGTTTGAGTGTCCAGAAGCAAATTCAGCTGGACAACGGGGTGCGTATGTGACGCAACCGGAGGAAACAATAGCACTCACTCAAGAGGCAGAGAATGCCCCAGAGACGGGAGAAGCTTTGGTGCTGCATAAGGTACTATTGAAACCAGTCGACGAGAGTACTGAACAGACGCAACGGAAAGCTCTGTTCAGGACGATTTGCAAATCACAGGGTAAGTGTTGTAGGATGATAATTGACAGTGGAAGTACTAACAATTGGTATCCACAGAAATGGTGGAAAAGTTGGGGCTGAAGCATTTAAAGCATCCCAGTCCATATAGAGTTTCATGGTTACAAAAGGGGCACCAATTGCTGGTGGACGAGCAAAGCGAGGTTGAGTTTCAGATAGGCAGGTATAAGGATAAAATTATCTGTGACATCATGCCGATGGACGTATGTCACATATTGCTGGGCAGGCCTTGGCAATATGATAGGAAGGTAACACACGATGGAGTGATGAATTGTTATAAATTCGAGAAAGATGGGGTCAAGCATACCCTTGTGCCTATCAAAAAAGAGAAGGGAGCAGCTGAAACAAGTGAACCCAAAGCATTGTTAGTGAGTGGAAAGCAGTTTTTAAAACAGGTAGAGGGCAGCGAAATAGGTTATGCTGTAGTCAAGAAAACAAGGAGAGTTCTCTTACACACAGAAATAGCAGATTTGCCCATAGAGATACAACAAATGTTGGAAGAATTTACAGATATAGTAGTGGATGACTTGCCAGACAAGTTTCCCCCCAAGTGGAGTATTAGTCACCACATTGATTTTATACCCGGAGCCAGCTTACCAAATAAAGAAGCCTATCGAATGAGCCCCAAGGATAATGAAGAAATCAGGAAACAGGTGCAAGAACTGTTGGACAAAGGTTTAATAAGGGAAAGCTTGAGCCCATGTGTTGTGCCAATAGTCCTCGCCCCCAAGAAGGGAGGAGAATGGCGGATGTGCACCGACTCAAGGGCCATCAATAAAATCACCATCTGGTACAGATTTCCGTTACTGCGTATGGATGATATGATGGACTGTTTAAGTGGGGTGGCTTACTTCTCCAAAATATATTTGAAAAGCGGGTATCATCAGATTCGGATACGAGAGGGGGACGAGTGGAAAACGACTTTTAAAACAAATGAGGGACTGTATGAGTGGCTGGTCATGCCATTCAGGTTGAGTAATGCACCCAACACATTCATGAGGCTAATGAATGAGATGTTGAAAGAATATATTGGGAAATTTGTGATAGTTTATTTAGATGACATCCTTATTTTCAGCAGGGCGAAAGAAGAACACTTTCGACATGTGCGCAAATTGTTGGAGAAACTACAGCAGAACCAACTACTGATAAACTTGAAGAAATGTACTTTTCTGCAAAGGGAATTAATTTATTTGGCATTTGTGATAGCAGAAAACGAACTAAATATGGATCCGGAGAAGGTAGCAGCAATAGTAAATTGGCTGTCTCCGAAAAAGTTATTTGAGGTACGTAGCTTCCACGGGTTGGCAAGTTTCTATAGGAAGTTTATTAAGAACTTCAGTGGCATTTGTGCACCTATGCTGGAGACCATCAAAAAGGCTAGCCAACCTTTTCGGTGGACGGAAGCAGCAGAGAAAAGTTTTTAGTTGTTGAAAAGAAAGATTACTGAAAGGTCGATCCTCAGGCTACCAAATTTTCAGAAATTGTTTCAAGTACGTTGCAACGCTAGCGGGACAGCGATCGGGGCTGTACTCAGTCAGGAGGACAGACCTGTGGCATTTTTCAGTGAAAAGCTGAATGAGAGTAGACAGAAATACTCCTCATATGACAAAGAATTTTATGCAGTTGTACAGGCCTTAAGACACTGGAGGCATTATTTACTGGGGAATGAATTCGTGCTGTTCTCAGATAATTCTGCACTACAATATGTAATGCAGCAGCACAAACTCAACCATAAACATGCCAAATGGGTGGAGTATTTACAGAGTTTTAACTTCGTGCTGAAGCACATTAGCGGGCAAGAAAACAAGGTGGCTGGCACATTAAGTAGAAAGGCTCTACTTTTGCAGGAGAGAGTTGTACAGGTGTTGGGTTTTGAACATTTACGGGACCTTTACCAAACAGATGCAGATTTCAGTGAAGCCTATGAGGCGTGCCCGAACCCTTTGATAAGGGGTAACAATCCTTGGTTGGATTATAATATACAAGAAAAGTTGTTGTTTAAAGGAGGACAACTGTGTATACCCAACTGTTCAATGAGAGAGAATATTATCCGTGAAAAACATAGCGGGGGTTTAGCTGGACACTTCGGTATAGATAAGACCCTAGAACAACTTAGTCATTTCTATTTTTGTCCAAGAATGTGACGAGACGTACAACATTTTGTGACTAAGTGTAAGGTGTGCCAATTGGCGAAGGGGCACAGCCAGAACACAGGACTATATACACCATTACCTGTTCCAAGCAGGCCATGGGATTCTGTTAGTCTAGATTTTGTTTTAGGACTACCAAAAACACAGAGAGGATATGATTCAGGAATGGTAGTGGTGGACCGTTTCTCAAAAATGGTACATTTTATACCTTGCCGGAAAACTAGTGACGCCACTCACATGGCCCACTTTTTTTTAATGAGATTGTCAGGTTACATGGATTACTAAAAACCATCCTTTCAGACAAGGACGTGAAGTTCACGGGACATTTTTGGCGTACCTTATGGAAAAAAATGAACACCCACTTAAGCTACAGTTCTGCATATCACCCGTAAACCGACGGGCAGACAGAAGTTGTGAACAGGAGTTTGGGAAACCTATTACGCAGCTTGGTCGAGGAGAATTCACGGATGTGGGATCGGGTGCTAGCGCAAGCGGAGTTCGCCTACAACGACTCACCCAATTGGAGCACAGGTCCCAGTCCCTTTCAAATCTTATATGGCATGCACCCTCGCGGAGTGCATGAGCTTTGGGATCTTGGCTTACAGGAATGATGGAGTGCAGACAGAGAGGATTTTGCTAACGCAATGAGAGACTTACACGAACAAGTGAAGGCAAAATTACAGGACAGCAGCTTAAAATATAAACAACATGCAGATCTAAAGAGGAGGGAAGTTCAGTTTGAAGTGGGGGACGAAGTCCTTGCACACTTACGTAAGGAACGTTTCCCTAAGGGTACATACAATAAACTGAAGTACAAAAAGATAGGACCTTGTAAAGTTTTACGAAAATTTTTGACAAATGCCTACGAGATACAATTGCCACCTAGAATAGGCATTTCACCTATCCTTAATGTAGCAGATTTGTTCCTGTACACAGACGACCCCACGGAGGAAAAAAAAGATGGACCCGGACAATCCACACGGAATACCCAGGAAGACGAAGAAACTTGGAAGAGACAAATGCCTTATGTTCAACCTCCTCAGATCGAAGGCATTCTTGAAACTCAGGTAGCTAGACGTACTCGGCAGAAAAATTACTTACAGTACCTGGTCAAGTGGAAGAACCGTCTGATTGAGGACATCTCATGGCTTGACTCCAGGTAGATTGGGCAAACAGGAACTTCAGTCGAGGAGCTCATGGACTAGAGTCATGATCTCTTTTTAACTCGGGAGCCTGATGCAGGAGCGTCTAGCTCGCCGTAACTGGGCAAAGTCTCAACCAGGTTTGCAGGTTATTGATCAACTGGATTATTTATTTTTACATTTTCATAAGATAGTTTTCTTTTAACTTGTTTTTACAGAGTTGGTGAATTCAGGTATTTTTAATTAAATAACTAGAATTACTGTAGCTCGAACATTAGTTAGGGAATAGTTCGTTGAATTAGGAGAGTAATGACAAATTTTTCATACAAATCTTGTAATGTCAGGAAAATATGGTTATTAACGATAACAAGATCTTTTTGTAACTAAATTCTATGACAGTTTGATTAAATGCAAAATCAACTGAAATGGAAGGGCATAAAAACCAAAATGTAACAGAGAAAAGGGGTTCAATAATTGCAGAAGAAGAGAAATAAAAACGAACAAGCTATAAGCAGATAGAATTCAAAACTATTGTCCATCTATATACATTTCTACTGTTCATCCTAATATCAATTTTTCATTATAGTTTGATAAAGTAACATATTGAGAATGTCAGTATAATATATTGTCCTATATCCTAAATACGAACATACAATTTATCTCCAAGCATTGGACGCGTTTTCCGCACATAGTCAAACAAGGACCAAGAGGCCTAATTACCCGAAGTCCGAGACGAGTAATTGTACACAGGAGACAACCACGGGCAAACATTTGTAACCAAAAAAATGACCACAGAACAGAGGTAACATTGCTATGTAATATTCGTAAATTCCATTGAAAAATCTAAGGTCATCGATAAGAATTACTATTTATCATTGTCAAATACAATACATGCGCACACGAAGGATTTCATTTCCACAAACAACATAATATTAACTGTATGACTAAAGTGGCGTCACAAACCAAAACCCTAGACAAGGGTTCAACCATAACAACAACGACCTTCCCACTTATCAACCCTTACACAACATCGACAGAGAAAGACACAACAAGAATAAATTACATACAGTGACCAAGAACCACAGATAATCCTACAGCGACCATGGTCACCGACCGTTCGAAGAGACAAACCAAACAATTTGAGGATTCAGGCCTACCAATTTACTGTGTTAACAGATACTGGAGAACCCGCGTACCCAAGTCACCACCAACGACCTGTAACCAGCAACATTAAACCGAGTTACAGGTGTATAAAGGGGAAAACCCTTCAAGCAGATAAACTATTACATGCGGAGAACAAATACATCAAAATACCTGAGTAAGCTGAGTTGAAGTTAGCCACAGCGACGTCCCGGACAAGTTGCATAACTGGAGACCAAAGGAGCCAGGAGGGTAAGTCATAGTAAAAGAAGCAGGACAGAATTGAAGCAGGGACGAGAGTTAATACCTGTTCCAGTCGATGAACAACCGCCAATGTGGTCCTGTGCACAGGACAAACACCAATGCCACAGAATGAAAACCCAGAGTAACAGAAGGCGTGAGGATTGAACCGAGATTCGGTCCAAGAAACAACAGAAGCTCGGAAAGCAAAAATCAAACTGCAACACATATCGAGAACCACAATAAAACGAGAGAAACGTATAAAGTAAATACTGACCGAACCATACATGCATATTTGCAGACAATAAGCAAACTACAATGAACACAAACCACTGAAAATTGTTTACAGAACACGCGCATGCATAAGGAGAATAACCAACAGGACTTACCAGGTTCGAACCCACATTTCAGAGCTGAGCGACAACAGCACTTGGGAAAAATTTCCCTTAAGTTCACAGGCAAACCGAGTGGAGGAGAGTTCGTGCACCATCATCAACAGAAGGTAACCAATACTCACCATTGAAAACAAGACAGCGTTCCACAGGGAAAACTCAGGAAACTCTCACGAACACTCTCAGCGCGAAAGAACAGTCTAGAATAACCCACAAGAATTGGTGGTTTTGGCACAAAGAACAAGTGGAGATAGGATCAAGGCGAGAGGACGGATCATTAATTGCCGAAATTAAACTCGCAGCTACCACCCACTGTAAAAATCCCACAGACGATCTCCACGCAAGGGAACGAAAGATATTTTTTTGACACGTCTTCACATTCAGACGTGTAAAAGCGTAGGCCATTGAGCTGGGTTACACCAGAAACACACAATCCTTATGCCTCTAGTGGTTGCACACGTTTCCTTTTCTTTTGTGGTCATTCTTAATAGGATAATCAAGGTTTTATTTTCATAGAAGTATTTCCCCTATATTGACATGGACATGATTCATTTTTATTTACATGTCTTTCTCTATTGCACGAGTCTTTCTCTATTACAGTCCTTCAAAATCTACATACACAAAGGACCCTCACAACCAAGCCAACCTTATCCTATTACAAGTGAGATATGGATAGATTTTTGTTGGGATTGTAATTAGCCTCCTTCATTGGTTATGTATGTAATACTTATATTATGGCTAATTATATGAATGTAACCTATATTTAACTTTTTATATAAAAGTGGTGTAAGTATTTTAAATTTTGGTTAATGCTTCTCACTTAACATCTTGTATATAAACAATTCAAATGATTTATAAAATGTAATATGGTTCATGTTATTATTGTTATGATCATGCCAATATGATTTGGATTGGATGTTTTTTTATCTTTTCTCTCTTTTATAGTTTTATTATTTATAGTTTAGAATAGTATTAATGCTAAAATCAAGTCCATATCCTAGGAGAGTTTCTCCTTCATATATGTCTTATTGTTATCATTACTAGTAGTTTCCACCAATAAATTTTATTAATTTTTAATTATAGGATTAAGTCTAGTTGCCAAAATGTATAATTTAAAATATTAATTTTCTCTAATTTTACTATAACTCATTTTAGTGGAGCTTTTTCCCTTTCTATGTAGATATGTCTACTTGAGTTCCTTTTATATAATTGAATTTCTAGTTTTACTATGTAAAAATTATAGGTTACCTATAAAATTTGTCTTGTATTATGGGAACAACCATTCTCCTAGCATAATACCCTAACATTTAGCTACTTTAACTTGAGTTCCTATTGCCTCAAGTCACAGTTTAATTGAAATCTTTGTTAGCTTTAGTAGGCACTAGTAAAACTGTTCCCTTACTAAATGGTTATTCCTTGATTGAACTCTATTCAAAATGTTGTATTATTTTATCCTATTGTACATTTTATTTACTTTCTAGATAAATATTATATGTGTCACATAAATAAGTCTTGAAAGGGTTTTTATACCTAGACACACATGAACTCAATCTTTAAAAATTGTTAATTTTCTTCTAATATTATGGTCAAAATCCACAATGTGGATTTCAATCAAACTATTAGAAGCTTTACTTATATCTAATAACATATTTTCTTAGAAAGTTTTACAGAGCTAAAATCAAATACTTTCTTTCTAAGTGTTAAGTTACTAATAGTTTTACTTATATCTAATAACATATTTTCTTAGAAAGTTTTACAAAGCTAAAATCAAATACTTTCTTTCTAAGTGTTAAGTTAGGGAATGTTTGATTACATGTTTTAGTATTCAATAACCTCTTTTATGATGTATTCAAGTCAACTATTCCTTCCTATTGTAATATGCTATGATTATGACTAGTAAATAATCTTAGTAATTTATATTAAATAGATAAAGAAATCAATCATAGATACTTAAAAATAATCAATAATATTCTTAACTTCAATAACCATTTATTTAACTAATAAAGATTTCTGGAAATATTGTGGGAGATATTTATCATTACTCTCTATTATATTAATAAACTAATGTAACTCAACAAATTTTAAATAAAGTTATCATATTACTTAGATATTTAACAGATTTTGTGTCACCCCAAGTGGAACCAACCTAGATCCATATTAACTCTAAATCTATCAAGCACTAAGATGGATCAAATATATGGAGATGCAAACATTTCTTCAACTTGTGCCCACAAAACAAAACTTTTAAATACAATATATTTGATCCTCTTTATGCTTGATAGATTCTCAGTTAAGATGGATCTATGATCTTATAAATGTATCCATCTCAACTCCTGAGATACCAAGCATATATCTTTGGTGAAGTTAAGATTCACA
Organism: Pinus taeda; assembly: GCA_000404065.3. Taxonomy (NCBI): domain Eukaryota; kingdom Viridiplantae; phylum Streptophyta; class Pinopsida; order Pinales; family Pinaceae; genus Pinus; species Pinus taeda. The sequence continues at coordinate 331,226 of APFE031327165.1, forward strand.
TTCTAAAGGTTAAAATGTTAATACATGTTAAAATTTTAATGCCTTCATGAATGATATTAAAATGTTAATACATGCCTTAATCATATTTGGAAGAAGAAAAACATATATCCATTGGACTTTATCTCTCTCTAAATGAGCTTAGATCTATATTAACTTAGGATATATCAAGCTTCAAATTATACACAAAAAATAGAGGTTTTGGCTTTGAGATATTTGATCTCTCTAGGAGCTTGATATATTTGGAGTTCTAGATCTATCACTTTTAGAGAGCCATCAAATATCTCAAATTCTAGATTTGATCTTTCTTGACATTTGATATATCCAAAGTAACCATTAATCTATACTAGTTATACATAGGTA